>JARFIW010000054.1:0-98400 GCA_036346225.1 Platerodrilus igneus | reverse complement strand
AAACTTTCAAATAAATCTTATGTATATTCAAAATGGCTACAACTTAAAATTAATTAGTGTTATACAGGGTGTTCAATAAAAAGTTATATACCAAAGTTATGTTTTTTTAAATGGAACACCCAGTATTTTATTACAAATTCTGATTGCTCGTATCAAACTAGGGTAACTTTTATCAGGATTATCTATACCTAAATCTCATAGTTGTTGAGATATTCAAGTTTTTTCAAAATCGCATGATTCATTAAAAATTTTTGTAACACCATGATTTAGATGATGCTGAACATTTAACTTTTGTAAGGGAATAGTATAAACTTGTAGTTAATGGAAACATAACACTAGTTATTAAAATAATATACAGGGTGTCCATTGCATCGTTCTCCGTTTATTAAACAATTAATGCCATTAAGTTGCTTATTTCAAATGAAACACCCTGTATACTTTCAAGTAGTAAAATGCAGAATTAAATTCTCTATTCAACAATATAAGGTTACCCTATATTCATATTCAACCGTTTCCGAGTTATTAGCGAATAATTAAAAATGTTGTTTCCATTAACTACAAGTTTATACTATTCCCCTACAAAAGTTAAATGTTCAGCATCATCTAAATCATGGTGTTACAAAAATTTTTAATGAATCATGCGATTTTGAAAAAACTTGAATATCTCAACAACTATGAGATTTAGGTATAGGTAATCTTGATAAAAGTTACCCTAGTTTGATACGAGCAATCAGAATTTGTAATAAAATACTGGGTTGTTCTATTTAAAAAAACAAAAACTTTGGTATATAACTTTTTTATTGAACACCCTGTATATCACTAGTTAATTTTACGTTGTAGCCATTTTGAATATACATAAGATTTATTTGAAAGTTTTTTCGCTAAACGTTACCATTAAGCAGTAATCGAGCGTTTCGTATGCGTTGGGACACCCGGTATATATATATATATATATATATATATATATATATACATATATTCACTTAAGTTTGTCGGTTTAGGTTTCTTAGTTAATAGATCTAATTATTTTTAAATATAAAATAAGTTAGTTCATACTTATTTTGTTGGGCGGGATGTTCGGTCTCTTTGTCGTACGGTTTCGTGGTTAATTTTAAGTTATTTTAAAATTGTAGTTGTAAATCAAATAGTAAAGCTGTCATCCCTTGTCCCGTTATATCCTGTCGTAAAACCTCCTTTGTGCATGTGTAAATTAAGTTGAAAAAGGGTAGTGACAGAAACACTCTCTCATGAACATCGAAGCGGAACGGTTGTTGGTTCGGTTCGGTAAAGTGAGTTAGTCAATAGTGCCGCCGAATGTGAATTTGTCGATAAACCCCTAAAAACACTGTGAAAGTGCAAACGTAAAACGTACTATAATTCGCATATAGTTCACTTAGCTGAAGAGTAGGAACTACACCTTAGAACAATAGAACAACACGGAGGAAGTCCATATATAAAATTATAAGACCCCCCGCGCGTTAAACAGGAGGTACGCGTCCAACTAGTTTCAAAACGGAAAATCTAATGACGAAAAAATAAGTGTACTTAAATCTGATGATTATTATACACAACTACAGGTATGGGTTGTGAAATATTCTCAACTAATGTTGATTGTCCAAAATGATATATTGGAAAAACTATTAATTTGACAAATGTTCAAGTGCTGGGGGAACTTGGAAGCCACAAGCTGCTTACCCCTCTTTACATACTACTGAGTATTAGGGAAATAGGGTTTATAACTGTAAAACAATAGAAGCTGATCAAACTACATCTAACAAGAAAGAACAGCGGATATGCTCAAAGACAACAGAGACAAGCAGAGAAAAAAAGTAGAAGTAGACCGAGATCAAACTTTTGCACGCAGACAGTTATAGATGCAGACTGTGCAAATTTCAGGGAAATGTGTAGGTTAGTTCGGAATAGGAAACAATGAGGATACGCGTCGAACCAGTTCCAGGACTGAAGACCTAATGATGGTGACTAAATTTATCCATGTCATTCGTTTAATGGCTAACGTCATCCACTTTAGTGTTTCTTATGGACCCTTTGACTTCTTATTATTTCGATAACCGTTTTTATGGCGATTTAAAATATATAAAAGAATTACTAGGTATTTTTTTTAATGATTGTTTCTCAATCGAATAAGGCAACCTTTCATCCCGTTTAGCGTTTAGTCAGTACTGTATGTCTTACAGTTTCCGATTTCCTCATGCTAAACACGCTATCCGGGACACCGTGTATATTGCTATGTAATTCCCCTGAAGTTATTACACAACAGCAATTCTCAAAGTTCCTACTAATTGTATCACTTCTAAACTAACTCAATACAATAAAACAATATTCACAAGTTCCTCTTTAGATATTAAAAAAAATTTAAGGATAATATTTCCCAACTCCGTACGTCAATCAAAGTTTTATCGTGCAGGTGTTCAGAAATCAAATAACCTTCTACATTATAATATAATTTCTAGGAATTCGACCGTCGACCAAGATTTTTACACCTAATCAGATATTTTATAGGCTTCCGGTTTAACCATAGAAAAGCGCAAACACTTTTTCTCTTTTTAGAATAAAATAAAGTACGTTTATTAAATTTATCGTTCCTTCGTTCGAAGATTATCTCTGCAGCTGTTTTTCATTCTATACTTCCACGGAGTGCTGGAGTTTACTTTTAGTTTGTTCTTGCCTTTTTATCATTGAACGAATTTTAAAATTCTCAAGGGGATTTTATTAAATTAAGCTGTATTATTGATTGAATTAGACATTGGAAACATTATTAAATATTAAATGCGTTTTTATTTTAGGTATATACAGCGTAATAAATTATTATGAAGTGTATTTTGCATTTTATTCTCAGACTTACTTTTGTTGCTAAATTTTCAAATGGTAGATACAGCTTTATTTTAATTAATACATATTAGTAAAAGCTACTTAAATAAACCACATATTTTAATTAATTTATAGAAAGCAATTTTATTTCAACTTAGGCGCATTTTCTTAAAAACAGAAAAATAAATATTTTTGAAACGTTCAGTTATGTACTGTTTGGTATAAAATTGCAAGCTTGTTATTCTAATGGTATCGCTTCTGGCTTATAATCAGACGGTGGTGAGTTTAAGTACTGCTTGGAGCAGTAATTTTTACTTTTACATCGTTAAATGAACTAGAATGTTGAAAGCATCATTGTGTTTTTCAATTTTATGTTGAATACACCGTTTCAACTTGTATTCTGAATATTGGAAGTCCCTATATAAAAGCAATCTTTTATAAATATTGGCTCTGCTAATTATTTGAAAGCAAAATGACAAAGAAAAAATTTTTAGAAATAAAAAACTGTTCAAATACTGCGATCAGGTTGTGAAACGTTCCAGTCGTTTTCGAGAAATTAAAGAAAAACCATTTATTTAATATAACATTATTTATCTATCATGTTAGTCTTTGACATTATAGTGACAATTTATTTAGAAAACTTCCTTGCTTATTTAGTCATCTTTAGTGTAATTTTCACTCTTATTTAACACATAGGTTACTTTAAGATTATAAAATGAATTACCATACTGTTGAAGAAAAGGTAATGTTTGTTAAATGGTACTATTCTGAAAATTTAATAAGGAATATCGGAGATTTATACTCGGCTTTATATCAAGTCCGTCAAATTCTATCCCTAGGAACCACATTACAAGTATTAAAGAAAATTTTACATTTACAGCAAGTGTAAATAAATTTAGTAAGTGTCAGGTTAAACGACGTCTACGGGATAGTGAACGAGATTTCCAAAAATAATGAGTGTTGTAGAAAACAAAAACAATAGTGAACGAACGATTGGTTGTAGTGAGGAGGTTCACGTACTTGTGCACAATACTTAAAAAACAAACTTCACCGTTCACATCTTTTAAATACAGTAGGTAGCAAGAAGTTTACGAAAAGAATAGATTTAAAAGCATGCAGTTTAGTGAGACAATGATTAATTTAATAAATTATGATAGAAACCTTTTTAGTCAAGTTTTATTTACGGAAACGGACGAGTGTTCATTTTCAACTCATGGACTACACAACGGACAAAATTTAAAATTTGCACCTATCGATTAAGACAAAATTTCAGTATCCTAAGACTGTTAACGTTTGGGCTGGTTTATTAGGCCATAGAGTAATTGGCCCATTTTTATAGAAGGCATCACTGGCGGACTGGCCTAACGGGATAACAGGATAAATCCCGGTAGTCCGATGCATTTTGGGCCGAAGAAAAGATGATGATTAAAATAATATGAATAATATTATGAACCCAGCCAAACAGTTTTCATATACTCAACCAGTGCTCTCGTGAAACGCCGATCATTTCAATTGCGTCTTTGCAATGAAAAAAGGCAAAACAGCAAAAGGCCATTTTGGTCTTACTGTTCTAATGTAATTTAAAGACGTGCACTCTAATAAACAAGTCAGAGCATTGGTCTGCGTAATTGAAAAAAGGAAAGAGAACTTCATTTGTAAAACGCTGATGAATGTGGCATTATTCGACCCCAACCTATCTTCAACATATTCATTTTCACATTATTTTGCATATCAGTCAGTTAGTAAATGCTAAATGCGTTTCCGCTACTTAGTACATTCCGTTGTTGATGTTTGTTGCGTTGATTATTTATAGATTCCTGGAACTAAAACTAACGTTATTCATAAAATCCTAAGAAATACCTCGCTTTATCTTGCTTTTACGCTTTTTTTGAGTTTTTTAGTTGAGCATTCAGTTGCTTTTCGGAATGCGTGTAAATTATTTCGGAATCGGGAAACAAAACATAAATGTTTTGTTTTAAGATTGTTGATTTTTTAGATTTAGTGTTGCTGTGCTAGTTTTCCGCATATAAAAGCTGGCGACCATTCTGAATACACTAGTTTATAAAATGTAAAAGTACTCATAATTATAGTTTATATTACTGTTGGTTTAAACAATTCAATAGACAATAACTGTATAAATATGGAGCCACATACAAAAGCTAAATGGGGTGCGGAGAAACTTCGCGAAAAGAAAGGGAAATTATTGGCGGAAAAATTAAAAAAAATGCGCGAAACTTACAATTTCAACAAACGACCAAAAAGGCAAGCTTGGCAAAGGAGAGACGTCTACTTTCTTGCAAACATCACAACCATCGACCTCCACTTCTCTGCAATTGGCAGAATCACAAACATTAGCATCAGAAGTAAATACAGTAGCAGTTAAACGTCCAATTTCGTCAACAATTATGGTAGCAGAAAAAGACTCAAATGAGGATAAAGCAGTCACTGAATCGTCGTTAGATGTATTTATTAGGCCTTATATGTCAGATATGTCTGGAATTTTGAAATTGCATCCCAAGCAACTTTCCTTATTCAGCAATTTATCCTTTTCCAAAAAAACATTTCACAGAAAAGGGCTAAAACCGTTGTTGGCTCAGTGTCGTAATAGGTAAACGCATTGTTTCGGCAAAATCAAGATACAAGTTCAAGTCCTGTCCAAGACCTTATATTTTCCATCTTTCAATTACTAGCTCGATTTGAAATGATCATTTGGGCGTTGCATAAAAGTCTAAGTTATTATTTCATTTTATTCACTGTAATACGATAGTATTTATCAACTTATCTTGTGTATTTAACTAACTAAGTCATAGGGGTCGTAAGGTAAATGTATAAATAATTAACGTTAAGAAAACCAAATAAATCCACCATTAAATAGGAGTAAATCCAATATTATACAAAAGATCAATAGCGAGCACACTGTATAAAAATTATATTTCATTTAATGCATAAGAAAGAAGCTAGTTTTTGCAATAATTAGATAATATTTAGCTAAAGTAATAATGTGTACGTCGTATAATACGTTTAAGTTGAAGAAACGAACAAAGATAAGGTTTTAAATACATCAAATTTCATCAAAATAAACATGTAATTGGTAAATATAAACAACCTGGTATTCTATCTATTTAAAAATGTCAGTAAAAATGTCAACACATAAATGAAAAAACGCATTCAAACACATCATTATTAGAAAGATGAGTACGTGACTGGAATATCATATTTACATGAAAATCCCACATATTTGAAATAACAAACAATAAATAACAGGCGGTTTGCGATATGATAAAAGTTTGGACTGTAAACGACACAAATATAAAATACGTGACCAAATGCCATAAATATTTGGAAATTCTAAGAATATACTGTGATATACAGAACGCTTACGTGATCGGCAGAGCATTTCATCGAGAATTAAACCAGGGAATTTTGAGAAATTCCGGGTTCTGCAGAGATAGGCGCAAAGTACAAGCCTTGATCAACGAACACGCCAATTAAAACGTTGAAAGGTGGGGCATCTAAATACCATAGAAAACTCGAAAATAAACAGTATATCTTCAACAAGGCACGAACCACGTCGATTTAAAGTGGAAAATTACGTACCAGTAACAATCAGTGAAAAGTCAATAATTTATTAAAAGTGAAAAATTGAAAGTGCCAATATGTGCAACGAAGAATAGCCGTTCTACGCGTAAACGTAAGAAAAACTATTAATTGAATGTTATTTTAATATTTAAAAATTTCGGGCTGCGAAAAGATCTAAATATAGAGTAAAAGGTATTTCTAAAGATCTAAATGTATCTCTAGATGTACCTATAAATGAAAATTCAAAGATACTTCGAAAATACTTACAAGGAAATAAACGTAAAGATACTAAAAGTTACTCCAGAAATTCGAGGGGAAAATACAAGCAACCATTAATCCATCATTCCGGCCAACAAGTGAAGCAAGTCGAACTGTAACAATGAAGGGGTGCTGACCACAGATACTCTTAGGCAATTGCAGTGACAAGCAAGGAAAACGCAGGTTAGAGATTTTAAAGTTTTCATTTGTTAAAGACTGTTTCAATTTTAATATTTGCTATATATTATATATCTGTAAAGGTCAACAAAAAGGTCAATTAAGAATTTGAAAAATAGAGAAATCAACTTTGAACGTTCGAAAGGTACTTAAGAGTAATTACAAAGATATTTTTGCTGGGTTTTAGGAAAATTAAATTTGGTGAATGTGAATAATTTATTCGGGGGCTAATTTTGAATTGACATAAAACTGTACATATTATCAATCATTATACTGTGTAATTTTAGATTGCTTTATTTAAATTATTCTAACAGTTAGGTAGTAGAAAGAAAAAGAGGTTAAACAATCTTTATTGTCATGAAGTACGGCATTCAGTATTTGATAAATTGAGCTAGCCGTGGAAAAACAAATTCAAGAAATTATAGGATTTTAAAAGGGGTTGATAATCATACCAATAAAAATAGATACACCAATCATACCATGGGAAATATATCACAGCAAATGATAATTGCGCACCAATCCAGGGGCAAAAAGAATTAAAGAGCTTATCACAGCATTAAAAATAACGCCAAATCGTGGGGCATAAAAGAAATAAAAGGGCATTATCACAGAATTGAAAAGGGCGCACCAATCGTGGGGCGCTATATCGTAGCAATAAAAATGACACCAATCGTGAGGTTTAAAGGAATTAAAGTGCATATCACAGCAATATATATATATATATATATATATATATATATATATATTAATAGTTATTAAGATGAAATGAAAACTCAACTTTGTATTTAAAGTTGAATTACCATTTCAAATCGAACTAGTAATTGAAAACTACTAAAAGAACGGCTACAGCAGGACTTGAACCTGCAACCTCTGATTTTCCGGATCAGTGCTCTAACCAATTGAGCTATCTAGCCTAATTGTTTAGATGATGTTATACTTAATACTACTGAAGCTTAACTCTTGTTAACGATTTTGAATTACGTCCTGCATTTAAGGAAATTGAATCTAGTTATATACATAATTCATGTACTAATAACTTGATCATCCCATTTTTGCAACGTTCGGAATAATACAAACATGTAATTATATTATTATTAATAGAGAAGAATAATCCACATTTGGAATGCAAATGAATGCTTAATATATATTAATAGTTATTAAGATAGAATGAAAACCCAACTTTGTATTTAAAGTTGAATTACCATTTCAAATCGAACTAGTAATTGAAAACCACTAAAAGAACGGCTACATGAATTATGTATATAACTAGATTCAATTTCTTTAAATGCAAGACGTAATTGAAAATCGTTAACAAGAGCCAAGCTTCAGTAGTATTAAGTATAACATCATCTAAACAATTAGGCTAAATAGCTCAATTGGTCAGAGCACTGATCCGGAAAATCGGAGGTTGCAGGTTCAAGTCCTGCTGTAGCCGTTCTTTTAGTGGGTTTCAATTACTAGTTCGATTTGAAATGGTAATTCAACTTTAAATACAAAGTTGGGTTTTCATTTCATCTTAATAACTATTAATATATATTAAGCATTCATTTGCATTCCAAATGTGGATTATTCTTCTCTATTATATATATATATATATATATATATATATATATATATATGGAATTCCTGAAAACGCGCTCCAATGTTTAAGCAAAATATTGATTAAGTTTGATGAGCGAACTACTTAAAATCATTTATCTGAAGAGATTATTGATTTTGCTAGTAAATAGGACAATTTTAAAAAATTCAGTACATTATCAAATGACAATGTAGTATCATTTATGTTAATGGCATGTGAGAGAAACGTTTTAAATTGTATCGACTGTGATTCTGTTCACCAAGTGGCTGAAACATAAGTAGCTTTTAGTTTGATTTGCTACAATTATTTACCTATGTATATACACTTTATTTCTTGTATGATAAAAATTTAGTTTTATGTTCCTACGTTACCCATATTGTGTGTGTATGCTTAATACACTATGTGTGCTTTATTTGTAATTACGCTCTATTTAAAAACAAAAAATTAACCGGACCGGTTGATTTATTAACTTCCCGATAGCATAAATGCTCTCAGTTCACCCCTGGAAAGCATACTAACAGGCAAGGGTTACCTTTAATTACTTCACGAAGTAGTCAGACCAGTTACTTCAACTTTAAATTTAGAAGAGGCTATATGGTACCAACACAACAGATGTATGGCGCACATTGACATTGAAGTACGCAATTTTTTAGACCACACATTCACAGAACATTGGATAGGCCGCCGTGGTACCGTACATTGCCCAGCTCGCTCATCAGGCTTGAACCCATGATTTTTTTCAATGGGGTACTTTAAAAAACGAGCTGTACGAAAATGCACATTCCTTTGCAACGATAGTCGACTTAAAAGCAGCAATTATTAAAGCCTGCGAAGAAATATCCCAATACACTCTGGCAAACGTAAGACGAAAGTTCTATGATCGACTGCGCTACCGCCTAGCTGCGAATGGAAGGTTATTTGTACAATTAATTAAGTAATTTTTACCTAATAATTCAATGTTTGTTGTTATTTATTCTTTATTACTGTTATAGTTGTTATGCCAGTCAAGTCTAACATGATAAATGGTATTACTAAATAAGTGTATTTTTATTTATTCGAAAACGACTTAACTAATTCAAAATTCTAATCACAGTGCTTGAAACAGCTTTTTATTTCTAAAAACTTTCTAACTTAGTATTTTGCTGTAAAGTAATTAGAGGAGCCAAAATTTAGAGAAATTTGTTTTCACATGCAAATTCCCTATGTTGAGAATAAAAGTTGACACTGTATATTTGTAGTGTCCAAGGCCGTTCTGAACGGACCTGCACCTTAAAGAAGTTCTAGAATACTAGAAAGGGAGAATGGCTTGCGTGTTTCAGTGAGCTAAGAAGCCGAATTATAGGTTTAACCAAATTAGTGAGGTCTTTAGTGAGGAACCCGACTAAGACAGTTTCTCGACAGAGTGCAGCAGCTCTTTCAGTACAGTAACAGAGAACGTAGGGGTCGGTTTGGCATTCTAAGACACCCTACTGCGATGTATAAAGCAACGGGATACCACCACATTACCACCCAAGTAATTACACAGCATACTAAAATCGTTTAAAAGAGTATGGCATTTTCTGGGGTAAAAAATTCCGGAGTTAAAATAGTCCCCCATTCGAATCTCCGGAAGGATGTGATCGGCATGTTCTATAGAAAAAAAAGAAAACCCGGAAACATCTTGCGAGTCAGGACGCGGAATGTTAGAAGCACGAAGCAAGTAGGCAAGCGAGATAATTTGCAAATTAAAATGGAACATTCGGGCGTGGGGATAGTTATACAGAAAAAGATAGAACGCAATGTAGAGAACTACTTACAAAAGAACGAAAAAGTATTCATGGTTGGATTAGAATCTAAACCGGCAAATACAGTAATAATGCAAGTATACATGCCCACCTTTAGCTACACTATTTTTGATTTATAAGTGCTCCACCCGAAGGTACTACATTGTCCAAGAAGCGAGGGATCTTTAACATGCGTGACAACACTCACACGAGACCTACATTTTACCTCTCCTCCGAACGAGTGCGTATTTTTGTGAAAAATGCTCGCCTAACATTTTTCAAGCGAACCATGTCGGAATTTGAACCCGGGACCTTCAGAATAGTAGTCCACCTATACAAACTAAGCCACGAAGCCGCCTCACTCTAGCTACAGTGAAAATTTGAAAGGCACTTTAACTTTCTGAAACCAAAAGATAAATATATCCACCAAAGATATGAGAAAAAGTCAAACGAATTGTTGATAGGCATCGGGAAAATTTCTGACAGTAAGGAAGTAGAAACAGAATGGAATAACATTAAATTCAGCTTAAACATGGCAACTAGAGATATTCTGAGATATTTAAATGTAGGAAAGCTATAGAACTTATGAAAATTGCAAAGAGGTAGAAACTAAGATGGACATAGGAAACACAGACGAAACATACAAATTAATTCAAATCAATTTTAGGGATACAAAATCGTACAGCAAAAATATATGGGGCGCGGGAGAAGACATTATAGAAAATGTAGAGAAAGTGATTACATGCTAAGAATATATTGGAAATTTATATGCAGGGCAGGAACTAAAAGCACTAGAACAGGAATCAGAAATTGAAATGGATGACTTAGGATATCCTATACTTAGAGATAAGTTAGAACTAGCATTACAGAGTCTAAAAAATAATAATGCACCGGGTACAGATAAGGTGTAAGTAACTAAAAACCGTCGGACAAACAGTAACAGAATGTCTTTTCAAACTTGTCTACTATATGCATGAGACAGTCGAGATACCCAAAGATTTCAAACATAACACCATAGTTCTTATACCAAAAAAGAGGGATGCGGATAGATGTGAAAATTTTCGAACAATAAGTTTGAATGCACACGTGTCAAAAACGTTAACTGGAATTGTACAAAGACGAATGGAAAAACGGGCTGAAGAAATACTAGGAGAAGACCAATTTGAATTTAAGCAAAACAGAGGAACACAGGAGTCAATTTTAGCTCTGAGAGTGATAATGGGGAAAGCGTGTATATAGGGTTTGTAGATCTGGAAAAAGCATTCGACAATGTAAAATGGAAAAAATATTCAGATTGAAATGAGTTATAGGGAAAGACGAATAGTACATAGCTTATATAAAGAGCAAACAGCAGTAATAGAATTAGAGCAGGAACGTAGAGAACTAAACATTAGGAAAGGGGTGGACAGGGATGTGCCCTATCCCCACAAATTTTAAACTTGTACATTGAAGAGGCAATGAATACTGTCAAATGCAGGAAGACATTTGGAATTACTATACAAGGATAAAAAATTGATATGCTTAGATTTGCAGATGACATAGCGGTATTAGCGTCTAGCAAAGAAGAGTTAGAAGTTGCTCTTAATGAAATGGAAACGGTTCTAACAGAGCGATACGGTATGAAAATTAACAAAAGTACAACTAAAGTACTAGTATGCAAAGGAGGGGAAAATAAATCAAAAACAAGAATACAAATATGTAACACGAACTTACAAGAGGTTAAGGATTTCTGCTACCTAGGAAGTCAAATAATGCAATATGGGAAAAGCACAAAAGATATAAAACAAAGATTAGCACAAGGCCGTGCTACATTTAACAAGAAAAAGCAACTACTGTGTTCAAAGACAACAAACATAGAAACAAGGAAAAGGTTGCTTAAAACATATGTGTGGAGCACAGCACTGTATGCTTGTAAAGCCTGGACAGTAGGAGAAGCGGACAAGAAAAAGGTAGAAGCCTTTGAAATGTGGTGCTACAGACGTATGGTGAGGATATCATGGAAACACAAAGTTAAGAACGAAGAGGTACTAAAAATGGTAGGGGAAGAAAGTAATATGTGGAAAACGGTAAAAATAGGAGAGATAGGATGATAGGTCGCATACTACGGCATGAGGGAATAGTGCGGAATATATTAGAATCAGCGATAGGAAAAAGGATAAATAGAGATAGACCTAGGTTAGACTCCTGCACACAGATAGTGAAAGATGTGGGCTGTAGGAATTTCAGGGAAATGTATAGGTTAACTCAGAATAGAAATCAATGTAGGTACGCATCCAACCAGTCCCAAGATGGATAAATTAATGACGAAGAAAATGACTGTACTTAAACATGATGATTATTATAAGCAACTACTATTGGTTGGGTAATATTCTCGAATAATGTTAATTGTGTGAAAGGATTTACTGGAATACTATTAATTCGGCAAATGTCTAAGTGTTGGGGGATCTTGGCAGCCACAGGCTGCTTACCTCCCTTCACAACTTTACATGTGATTTTCCAATGCTCCACCCGAAGGTACTACATTGGCCAGGAAGCGATTTTTTTTACTTGGAAAATTTGGAATTTTGCCAAACCCTTGTTGTTCCAAGCAAGGTAGGGATCTTTAACGTGCATAACAAGACTCACACACGGGACCTCCATTTTACCTCTCATCCGAACGAGGGTGTATTTTTGTGAAAAATGCTCACCTAACATTTTTCAAGCGAATCGTGTCGGGATTCGAACCCAGGACCTTGGGCGTAGTAGTCACACACATACCACTACGCCACGGAGCCCCCTCCCCATTCTAAACCGCTAAATGTCGGAGAAATAGGGTATAATTTTAAAACAATAGAAGGGGACCGAATGCATCTAACAAGAAAGAACAGCGCTTATGATGAAAGACAACAAACATAGAACAAGAAGAAAATTGTTGAAAGCATATGTGTGGAGCACAGCACAGTATGCCTATGAAATACGGACAGTGTGGATAGCAGACAGAAAAACGGTAGCAGCTTTTTGGAATGCTGTGCTTCAGATGAATTAGGATGATAGCATGGATAGACGAAGTTAATAACAAATAGGTTATAGAAATCGTAAGGGAACAAGGATATCTGCGAAAAAAATAGGGGAAATAGAAGGCAGAATACGTTCTAAGGCATTTTTGGGGAATAGTATGAGATATATTACAAGCAGAGATAGGAAAAAAGAGGTAGATGTAGACCTAGATCAGATAGTGATAGATGCAGACTGTGCAAATTTCAGGGTAATCTGTGGGTTAGTTTAGAATAGGAAACAATGATGGTACGCGTCTAACCAATTCCAGGACTGAAGACCTAATGATGATGGTGATCACATTTCTGTTGAGCTAGCCAGACAAAGTTGGAAAGGAAGGTAAGCGAATAATTTCAAATTTTACAATTTGCCGAATCTGTTTTCACAGCACACTCTTTCGGTGACGCCACAACACGCGGCGTTGTCACATCACTCTATTAATAACGCTCCAATTCGGTGCTTACCACATCACTCTTTTAGTGACGCTCCAACGTGCGGCGTTACCAGATCACTTTTTCAGCGGTGCCTCAACATGCGAAATTAGTCCGAAATTAGTTTTTCGTTATGTGATCTATATATGTTTAATCTGTTATTAGGGTCGATATTATTTTTAGCTAATTATTAATCAAATTATATGTTCGCTCAATTTATTGATGTCCATTTTGTCGTTTATTGATTCTGGTTTTTTAAAAATATGCATCGTTTCGAGTAGTTCCCTTTTTCTCTGATTTTGTTTCACTCTCAGAATTTTTGTATTATTGCATTGAAATTTATGTTTTGTTTGATTTTCGTGTTTTGTTAATGCTGTTTTATTTATTTTGTCAAATTTATGACCGTTTAATCTTTTTTCCAAATACTGAGAACTTTGTCCAATGTATATATGTTGTCATTTTCTTGGCGCGGTATCTCGTATACAACATGTGTTTTTTTTTGTTATGTGGGATCTCGTGTTTTAACTTGCTATAACATGCTGCCATTCAATTAAAACCTTCGTGTGCTAGTGATAAATTGTGTTTAATAAATATATTTTGTAGTTTTTCAGATAGATCAGGAATGTACGTCTTTGCTATACAGTTTGTGTTCTGTTTTGTTTTATCGATTTTTTATTATTATTATAGTGTTTATGTATTCGTTTCTTTAAAATGTTATCTATTAACATTTGCGGTTATTTTTTTATTAGTAAAATTTGTATAGATGACGGAATTTCTATATTGCTCTCGAAATTTCAAGAACATGTTTTATTTAAAATTGAATTCGTGTTATACAGAGGCAATTTGCTTAATAATTTTAAAGCTTTAATTGCTGTTTCATGCAAACGATTTCCATTCTCAACGATTGTAAAAGAAAATATGTGCTTTCGCAATAAACTAAAACTTTTTTTCAATACACAAAATTAAGATTAAAGCGTTTCGTCTTTAACAAGATTGATTGCAGTTTCTTATGCAAAATGCGTAAAACTAGCACTATTCTATGCTATTTAAAGCAAATGAAAACCCCCGCTGCTCCTATCCGGGACGGCCTTTGACGTTAGCGCACACTCAGTCGGTCCCGAGCAAGCGAGAGTTCCGTACGGGCCGCGGGATAATAAACTCCTCAGTTATTATCACGCTGTCGTCTACTACAATGACTCACACAGGTCAAACTCCACTTCTTTCAATTCATATCCCCTTAACCTCGTCCTAGATAACAATCAGTAAGTATTCAAAATTCTGCAAATATTGAAGTGGTAGATTATCGAGCATTTCTTCAAAACCATTTTGTAAAAAATTTAAATAAATGGCCGACGATAATTATTTGGAATGTAGTATGGTTCTAAAATCTAGTTGTCTAAAATTCCATACCAAACGTTTACTGAATATCTAATTTGCGGTTTTCTCTCTTTAATTAAATAGGGATTTTCTTGAGGGTAGCGGTGCACATTTTTTCTATTAAAAATGCCACAGTTAGTGAAACTTGTTTTGTCACACCACAATATCTTTCTGCTAAAACTTGGGTCAAAACTTAATTTCGTTTGCATCCATTGAGAAAAAGCAAGTCGTCGTTTATCGTCTCCAGGGTGCAATTTTTGTACTGGAATGAATTTGTAATCGTGATTTGTTACGTTTTATTATAGCACGAACACCTCGATCAGTAATCCCACATTCACTAGAGATATTCCGACTAGATGTTTGTGGGTTCAGATGTAACTGTGCTAATACTTTAGTATCATTGATATCTGCATGAGTTTTTAACGTGTCATAGTCTCTTACAAAAGCCATTCTGGAAGGCTGTGGTCGTTTTGGGTATAGTTCTGAATATCTACGCTCAGATGTAATAGAATTTCGATGGCATTCCAGTAAACATTGTACATATCAAATTTCTGTTCCACAGAATATCTTACCATTATGGATACTACTATGAATATTAAATAAATTTCAATTAACACTTTTCTATTTCCACCACAATATTAAAAATTGTAAATTACCAAAACAGCAAAACAACTAATGAAGACAAATAACTCATTAGTTACTGTTCACTAATGACAGAACTTCATTGTTAAATTGTTTTCTAACTATAATGACTAGATCTCAATAAAAAGTGGAAAATTTGCAATTTTATTTTATTGATAATGTTTAATATGCGCACAGTGTTTGTTTAAAAATAACAAATTACAAAACCTAAAACCAAATTTTCAGTTTTGTTTCTTATTAAAATGCTAAAAACTACAACTGAAAATTCTTACGTTTCACCGATGACAGCACTTTAGTCTTAAATTGTTTTCCTATTCTAAAGACTATAATTTTCATATAAACTAAACAATTTACAATATTTCGGCCATTTTAAAAGAAAAGTATAATATGTGGTATATCAATGAATTTGTAATTTTCCCCTTTATTTAACACTGCAAAAATCCAATATGGCGTCCATGAAAAATAAAAAACTATCTGAGTAAGGATCAGAATAAGGATCTAAGTAAGGATCCAAGAAATTATCTAAGAAATCATCTAAGTAATCATCTTAGTAATTATCTAAGTAAGAATATAAACTTTACTATAGAACGTCCACAAGTTATTGGAAAACTGTGAATTACTGGTTTAAAAGCCAAGCTAAGGGTCAACAAAATGAACTAATAATCGATCTGGGTTACGAAGCTTCCGTAGTAGTCAACAGAAAGATACAAGGTCAGAATTTAAATTTATAATTTTTTGAATGCTGCATGTCTTATTTCAAATATTTCATAAGAATAAAGCTCACATGTAATATAGGTAATTTCTGTGTAAAAGGTCAACAAAAATCTTGGTTGCTAGGTAAAAATTACGTTAAAAGGAAATAGTTTTTTTGAACGTTCAACGAAGCTTTCAATATAAACATAATTATTTTTACTGGCTTTAATTGCTTAAAATTTTGGTAGTGAACAAATTTAATAAGAATATTTATTTTCATATGATTCAAACGTTTTTATAGCTAATAATATCACAAAGACGTAGAGTTATAAATTGTACATTTTCTTTATTAAAAATGCGGCGGTATTTCGATAACTAACTGATGGTACAGAAAAGTGGAACGTGTATACGAAAAATAAAAGATAAGAATAAAACAAAACAATTACTTCAAACACATACCTTCGTAAATAGCGAAGCCAAACACATTTATTTTCTTGCGGACGTGCAGAACGGAAAGCGAATATAACTCTTCTTTATTGCAATCGTCTAGTACGGGATACGAAAGTAGACTCTTCTTTTCTTCACCATGGCAGGTGATAAAGATTGTCCTTGTACACGCGAAAACAACAGTTTATCGATATCGCGGCGCTTACAACGCAGGCGCGGTGTTTGAAGTAATGACACGGTAATGCAATGACATTTGAATACCGCAGGCGGAGGTAAATAATTAACAAATTTAAATGCCAAAAATAATGCAAACGGTTATTATATACATTAAAAACGAAACATTCTTAGCCTATTATACAAAAATTTGGTGAATTTCCTTTGTCTTAATCAGGCATATGAAGTGTTAAAGAGGAGTGGGTAAATATTCTCTGTTATCATATCGTCGTTCACTCTGTGCAGGGTATAACTGAGCTAGTCGAATTTAATCGTGTTGAATTTAAAATTATTTTAGATTAATGTAGAGGCACAGAGAGATGGCGAGCAGCAAGCAACTGAGCGTTAAATACACCGGGCGTTCGGAAGGTTCAGATCTTAAAAAGCGTTTCCTCACGTTAAATTAAGTAACTTTCGCTCCTAAAAGTTTTTCGACAGTGTTCAGTTTGGAAGATATTTATATAATTGAAATTGAGAGGCTCTTTTTCTAAATAAAGTTTGATTTCATAAGGGGCACATCAGCAGAATGTGTATATTCTAATAATTTAAAAAGGAAACACCAAAATGCAAAAAGTCCTGAATGTACTTTTACGAAGCATAAAATGCATTCCCACTCAAAAGTTCAGCCTGTAGTAAAAGTTGTTTGTGTTTAGTTTAAATACGTCACATTATGTAAAACCTTAAATGTCATGAAACTGGAAGAGACTGACCTGCACTGATTGAACCGTAGAAAAGGTTAATACACATCATAATATACCATGAGTACATTGGTGGTTTGTTTTATAAAGTGTCATGAAAGTAGGTCAACAATTAATTTTCATGACGATTGTATCGTTCTGCTGTGATTCTTCTTGTAACTTTGAAAGGTGAAAATCAATAATATCGGAAAATCATACACATTTTAGGTATGAAGTTTTGCAAGTACTCAAATTTATAGATAAAACTACACGCATTTTAGGTATTTTAAGAAAATTACAATATGTAGATATAATATGTTAATGCTTTGCAAATCTCTGTTTCTAATTCTTTTTTGCAGTAGTTTCATTGCAATCTCTAAAGTAAAAGGCCTAGATACATGTTAATCAATTCAAAAACATTATAATAAATGTTCGCTATGACCGCCGTTTGCCAGTATTTCAGCTTCGACTCGTCGCAATAAGTTATTTTGCACTCTCCTAAAGCATTCTTCGTATGCCGTATGTTGTTTGCTGCGGTCATTATACGTTCAATTAACTCTTCTGCATTATCTACAGGGGTTTTGTAGACTTCGTCTATAACGTAAATAACACCCTAGTACCAAAATCGAAATAAGCAGTTTCTTGCTGCCTGAACCATTCATAAAATTCAAGTCTTTTCCCAAAATTGTTGTGCTAAATAAAAATTAACTAACTAAAACTAAAATAGGGTTTAAATAATGGTATCCCTAACGTTGATTTTGGAGTGTGTCCGATCAACAAGACAAGTAAAAGTAAAATGCGAGGGATCCGTAATACTAGATAGCAGTCGCCAGCTCTGCTTACCGTTGCGACGTGAAGGGTCGTCTTAAAACTATCCAAATTTAGCTAGTTAATTTAAAAATGGATTCATATTTTCTAAGCATTCGCCAAATATTTTAATAGTGAATCCAGCTATTTTGCCTGCTCTATAAATTTAAAAAATTCGACTTTAGCCTAAATCCGTTCCTGACTTTCCCTATCATTCCCTAACTGATTTGTTTATGTACCCATCCACACCCATGCATGAACAGGAACAAACATAGACGTTACACTGACAAATGGGCTGGCGTAAAACTACATACAAGACTGGCAGGTATTAGAACACCAACCTGTCAGTGACCACAACCTAATCACATTCAACATTGACATGACAACCAGGCCATTTGACACACCACAATAACTTCACCAAGGTACAACGATACAAAATACGAAATGCAAATTGGAACAAACTGAGGGACACATTTGTACCCCCATAAGACATAAGAACAGACGAAAACGTCCACGAGTATACAAAACTACTCACCAACACAATTAGACGGACAATGGGGCAGGTGCTCCCAAAACAACAGAAAACACGACACACAAAAACAATTCAATGGACAAGACGCTTACAAAACATAAAAAAGGAAACAGCCAGCGAAAAAAAACTACCAAAACTCCCTAACACCGGCCGAGAGAGCATACCACCTAACAAATTACCGACAATTAAAAGACATACCAAAAAAAACTGGTCGATATGAAGAAGAGGTCATGGGAATTATTCGTGCAGAGACACTTCCAAGCTTACGCCTGGGGGATACCCTATATAATCACTCAGGGTAAAATCAAACCACCGATGACTTATTCTACTTTAATAAAACAAGACGGTACATACACAAAAGACTGGGGTGGACACTATTTGTACGGGTTTCATTCACTTTTCAGGATATAGAAAATTTAAGTAGGACTGTATTACATAGGATTTTCAATAACTAAATTAAATGAAATATTCAGAGTCGGAGACAATGCAAACAATTGGTTTCTATATAATAAAGCAAACAAACACTCACCTTGTTCTTCCAGTAGACTGCATAAACGAGCGCTGGTTCTTGTGGACACATGGACAGCATAAACGTGAATTGCCTGTTCTTTAATATTATAATATATGAGTAAATTAGCAATGCACCAAATTCCCCTATCATTTCTTTTCTAGCCCTGTTTTGCGCGAACGCTTAATATATATGAAATTTTATATTAAATAGCAAGTATGTATGAAATTTTTCTTTAATTAATAAATTACTAGCTTCTCTATTGGATTTTTTAACTGATCTGCGCCTCGACCAATGAAACTCTTATCTCAGGTTAATTTTGTGAATAAATCAATATCTGCATACAGCGTGAGTTCTGAACTGTATACAGATGTACGTGACACTGCCAGTCAAATGACCTCTAGTTAATTCTACATCTTATAACTAACTTAAATCTAATAAAAACGTACTAAGTGACTTCAAATTTTAACTTTACATACATATTCACATGGCAGTGAAGTTTCCTTTTACATATTTAAACGAAATTTTATGATATACAAGTAACAGCAGTTCACTTCATTGGAACATACTTTTCAAATTTACTTTACAAATCACCAACACCCAATTTGAAATCTTAAAACTTCATTTTCTCAGCAATATTCTTTTACATATCTTTAACAAGTAACTGCCCTCACCATCTCCTTCATTAATCATTTTACGAACTAGAAGTCTATATCTGAGTGGTACTTCAGTGCGTCAAGGTACAAATATCATATACATATATATAACAATATACAGCCATAAACCAAAAAATAAACACTGACTCCAAGTCACACGGTAACCACTGCATAGCTTACATACAACAAAAGAGATGGTACACACATTTAACCCATCAATAATATATTTACAAGTTGCTTCCACCAAGTATGGAAAGTAACTCTTTATTTTAAATAACAAAAAGAGTGGGAATAAACTCTCACTCCTATATCGGAATTATTCGCGAACTAACATACCATTACCGATCCGACCAATATACCGGATTTATACGCGAGTTAACCGAATACTATTATTACAAACATTTTTGCCTGATGACAACGTTCAAGACGACACTAACGAACAACGACTCAGACGACAAGGAGTAAGCGACAGAAACTACGTAGGTAACCGACCATGAAACAGATAAGATGACAACTTAGATCCTTTCACAGAAAACGAAGTGAGATACGCACTATGCCAATCGAAGAGCAGAAAAGTACCCGGACCGGATGGAATTCTTGCTGAGATTGGCATAGCGCTACAAGATAAATTAACGCCGACGCTAACAGCACTGTACAATGAATGCATACGACAAGCTGTTTTTCCGAACATTTGGAAACAGGCGAATGCCGTGATTATCCCCAAAGGGAAAGATAAAGACCCCAAACAACCAGGCTCTTACCGACCCATATGCCTTTTGAACACGCTAGGAAAAACGTACGAAAAACTACTATGTAAACAAATGCAGGACCACAGACAAATCACAGGAGTATGCCCAAGACAATACGGCTTCACAAAAAACAAATCGACCGAGGACGCCATAAACCAAGCAATACAAACCATCAAGCAATCACACAAAAAATACGTCCTATTAATATTAGTGGACATAGAAGGCGCATTTAATAACCTTTGATGGTCTTCACTTTTTACAAGACTTACGACCATAAACTGTCCATCATAACTACCATTTCTTCAGGAGCTACTGCAGGGACAGGTACGTAGCCCTACAAGGTACGCAGAGCATTACCAAACATTGGACGAAAAACAGAATTACTCTGCACATACAAAGACCGTGTGTGCAAGTGCAACTTCTGCAATGCAGAACATAGCAACGCTGGCCCAAGGAACTTATAACCTACCACTTAATTGTGTAAGACTATATCTCAACAGTGAGATCGGCTGTGGTATCATACGCCGCGAGCGCCTGGGGACATCGCCTTAACACAATCAAACCTAGACAAAAAATTAACAGTACACAACGAAGTGTTTTACTGCGACTGACTTGGGCTTATGGGACTACCGCACATGATGCACTTCATGCACTGGTGGAAACTATGCCCTTGGACCTATGAGTGAAACAGCGAGCTGCAATGTACAATCTTACACACAATGACAACCAACAACTACAACGCATCTTAAACACAAACCAACTGTCCGCGACAAAGACGGAAATAAAGAACTACATACTTGCAGAAAGCCAAATACCTGGTGTCCAGTCGAGGATTTATTCATTACTTAACTGGTCACGGAACCTATCCAACATACAGAGAACGCATGAACTTAGTTGACAACAACATATGCACGTGCGGAGAAATAGGAACACCGGAACACATAGTATTCGAGTGTAATGACTTACAACCGTACCTCTACGCATATAGACAAACATTATTAAACAAGACCCTACACCAGATGATTTGGAACGAAAACCTTTTTCCACACTTAAATGCACTCACACAAAAACTACGGCACTCATCCACCAACGTTATCTTGACGGATAAAACACACAAACAAAACTACCCGGACGGAGACATAAAAGTACCACCTCTCTTCGGACCGAGACTGCCCCGGAGACCGATCTCCTGGAATTGCAAGAGCTCCGCTCTTGATGACCAGAAGCAACAAGATCAAAGCATCAACCCGACTTTGAAACAATCCAACCCCCTAATATGTAGAATTTGCATGCTCCTACATATTAGCAATCCTGTCTCTAACAAATAATAACTAACAGTAGTAGTTTAAGTTAATCTTAAGTAGTAGAATAGGAAATTTTTTTTCTTTTTTACTAACGCTAAATTTAAAGAACCAAACTTACACATACCTGAGGCAAATAATACAGCAAACAAATCCTTTCCTCTAAAAAAACTTAGTTTTTAATGTAATAGTATAAGTTCGAACATGTACAAAATTATACCAATTCAATCCAACATTTTGGAAACCTGGAAAAACAAACACACATTAGCATTTCAAACACACTTCACACAAAAACATACACACAAACACACAAAACACCTCTCAAACACTGTACAAACACAAAATACCATTCGCACACTTACATTGCCTTTTCAACATCTGGATTTCCGGCTACCGATGGTCCGGACTGATAAGACAAATCCGTTGAGCGTTCTTTTTTGACGACTAGGATATCCGACTGCCAATGGTCCTGGTTCTAGAGGGGGAATGTAACACGGACATCAACATCACAAACACAACACACATACACACAACCCTCACACACACACATACACGCTCACATACATGCACACACACACCACACACACCACATACACACCTCACAACGCGCGCACGTACACACGCACGCACCCACACACACGCGTGTGCGCCCACACACACACACGCACGCACGCACGCACGCGCACGTGCACACACATTTACACAACCATCACACGCACGCACATACACCACACACACCATACACACCACATGCACACCTCACACACACACACGCATGCACGCACGCAGACACGCACCCATACAGGCGTGCGCGCACGCGTGTCCACACACACACACTCGCGCGCGCACACGTGCACACACGCACATCACTCACACACCACACACACACGCTCACATACACACACATACACACACGCGCGCATGCACGCACGCACCCACACACACCCGCGCGCCCATACACACACACAAACGCACACTCGCATGCTCATGCGCACGTGCATGCGCAGACGTGCACACACACCACACACGCGCGCGCGCCCCCCACACACACACACGCGTACACGCACGCGCGCAAGCGCACACACACGTGCGTACGCAAGCGCGCGCGCGTACGCACGTACGCACCTACACACACACGCAAGTCTCAAATTGAAGTTTGATTGCAATTTTTCATACCTGTTTCACTCCTGACTGTCTATTAAATGAAAAGAGTTTTAAATGCTGGGTATTAAAGTTTTATCTATAATATGAACTAAAGGTTCAAATTAATCAAAAGCGCGATATATATGCATTTTCAATTAGAGAAAGAACACTAAACTAAAAAGTAAAAAATAATGTTCAGTGTAATTTAAAGCACAAAAGTATAGCCACAGAAAAAATATTATATGTATATATATATATATATATATATATATATATATATATATATATATTATAAGTAGTTTTTTTACACAAGGTAAGTTGATAAATACTAACGTATTGCAATTAATAAGATGAAATAATAACCTAGACTTTTTAAGTAAAGCCCAAATGATCATTTCAAATCGAGCTAGTAATTGAAAGAAGGAAAATATAAGGCCTTGGACAGGATTTGAACCTGCATCTCAGTTTTGCCGGAACTGTGCGTTTACCAATTACGCTACCGAGGCCGATGGCTATAATTGGGAAATTTACATAAGTCAAAAACTTGACAATTTCAGATATGATTGACAAAAATGCTAAACGTAATTGAAAGTTAGGTTTATATATGGTACTGTACACGATTTGGATTTGTAAATTTCCCAATTATAGCCATCGGCCTCGGTAGCGTAATTGGTAAACGCACAGTTCCAGCAAAACTGAGATGCAGATTAAAATCCTGTCCAAGGCCTTATATTTTCCTTCTTTCAATTACTAGCTCGATTTGAAATGATCATTTGGGCTTTACTTAAAAAGTCTAGGTTATTATTTCATCTTATTAATTGCATTATATATATATATATATATATATATATATATAGATTGCTGTGATATCGGGCCTCATTGGTTCGACGTTCCAGCTGTGATATCGAGCCACTCGTTGGGTCGTTGTTTCTGCTGTGATTGTGATCCACTCGTTGGTTCTTCGTAGTTTCTTTTCCTAAAACCTTTTTAATACCTTACCACATGTCCTGATAAATGAGCCTCGATTATCTATGCCTCGACTAACTATATGTCTCAATTATATATGCCTCGACTAACTCAGCTTGTAAAAACCTATTGGTAGAATTACAAAGTAACACAACTATAACCTGTTAGTACCTCACAAATTTCTGTAATAGTATATAGAACCTTTTTCTTTTTAAGATATAAAGAAATAAGACTTTAAGTAAAACATAAATTTATCTTCTCTTGAGTTTCTTTAAAATAGTTACAAGTATTTACAGCAAGTTATGATATGATCAATCATGGTGTTTTACAGCACCAAACAAAATTAATGACTCTGTTTAATGTATATCAAATATTTGATGAATTATTTCACATAACAAGGCCTTTACTTCGTTTACAGCACTGTGAGCGAATTTACAATAGCCACTATTATAAGTGATTTGAAATTGTCTTTACTTTAAATTATTTTCAGAATGAATTTCAACTTTTAAATAATATCTTGGTACATAGTACAAATTAAACACATTGACTTAATTGTTATCTCAACATATGGTCAAGCAACAAGTTATTTTGTTACCTTCACATAAAATTATTCTTGTATTTAAATTACAGTAAAAAAAAAGGATTTCAAATTGAAATTAATTGCTCTTGTTACAAAATAATACGCTCTTTCCAATATTAAAATTCATGATGCACAAAATTCTTACAACTTTGACAAACTTCAATTTATAGAACGACTAAATAAAATATGGAATGTTCTTACCAATTAATATAAATTTAACTAACAGGATCCGAGATACCCATCTAATTTGCTCTTCAAACCAGATTTAAAACTGAACTACTACTCCCCAAATTGCAAATAACTACTTGTCCTTGCAGAAACTTTATTTTCTTTAAAAGACTTCTTTCCAAATCGTGTACATCTCAGCCTGAATTATTTTTATTTTTACCCAAAATATAGTTTCTTCCCTTTTTAAACAAAATATGATTTCTTCCTCTGGTTACACTTTTAAAGAAAATAAAATTTCTTCCCAAGCATTCACCTACAGCATGCTATAAATTCCATTCTCTTAAAACTTTTGTTCGTTTACAAGTGCACTAAAATTATTTAATTAATAAAGCTTTCTTTTTACGTTACCTTAACTGACTGCTTATATCGAAGCCCTCTCAATGCCACGCCATTATTCGAACGAACCTCGCCTGACCAAAACCATCCGTATATCATTCCTTATCCCCACGCCCTTTTTAGTTTTCTTATATCCGTTGACGTACATTTTAACATTAAAATACTTTTTCTTTCTCTTCTGCCAGGCCTCTTTGGCCATATTTATCTAATGATAAACCCACTTAACGACCTTTAATCTAACGAAATTAAATTAAAAGTGACAAGTCTTGTAATTTAACAAATGCTTTCAAATTATTATTGTACACACTTAGATGTAGAGAACTCTAGATCCTAACCTAATAATGTTCTTTAATTTATTTAGCCAAATACTAACTATTATTATTTATATAGCATTATAATGGTTTGAACCGCACAAGCTAGAATAAGCTTATTTATCTCTAAACTCGGCTAGAGCTAATGCATATCAATATATATATATATATATATATATATATATATATATATATATATATATATATTGTTAACGACCTTTAGTTTTAATTTAATATGATAGTTTGCGGGTTATAGGACCTATAACCCGCAAACTATCATATTAAATATATATATATATATATATATATATATATATATATATATATATTAAAAGCTTCATTTCAAATACGAAGGTTTGAAATGGTATTGCTGAGAGTACTGAGATCTCAAGCTTTTAAAACATATTTGATATTTTTCCTGTAGCTATAATTTTGGGCTTTAAATTTCATTGAACTTTATTTTTTACTTTTTAGTTTAGTGTTTTAAAAGAAAAGGTTTTTAAAAATTTTATTTTTTACTTTTTAGTTTTCAGCAAGGGATATTGTTATTGGGACAGTAGTTCGATCAAAACAGTCCAAATAGAATAGGTCTGCCATAGCTTATTGAAGAGTCGCATAATGTGCTGGCCACCCTGATTGCAACATCATATCATATGGTCACCATATTATTCACGTATGGTAGCAGTTATTTTTAATTTTATAATTTTAAACAACATGGTAGAAATTCACCTACCGGGTGTAGAATTGGTTCACGCATCATAGGGATTTCCATGTTAAATTCTTAATGTTTAAACATTGGATCACCAAATTATTTTAGAAAAAGAATGTAAGTATGTTTCTTGTAGAAAAAAATACTTTATACCACCTTATCATTATTTATTTTTTTACTTTCCACACAATGGTTAAAATTAAGGAAAATAAAACTACTATGTTAACAAAAACAGATTGTGTCTATCTTTCAACAGTTGATCAAAGCATCGTCACTGGTTTTTGTTAAGGTAGAAGTTTAAGTTTCCTTATTTTTAAAACTTTTAGGAAAGGGAAATACATTTTCGGCATTAGTTTGCATTTTATAAACGCCAAACTACTTAAAATACGTCTACATTTGTGATTACAACATTACCACTGTTTCAATAATTCCGAGGCACCCTTGTATGAAAAGTAAGAAAGTAAGTAATGATAATGATATGGAGGTATACAGTATTTTTACCGTACAAGAAAGATATTTACACTTTTTCTTTAAAATAATTTGAAGCGCCAATATTTGAACATTAAAGATTTAACATAGAAATCCCTATGGTGCGCGAACTAATTCTACACCCGGTATAATAAGAACACTAAACTTGAATATTCATTTGATTACGATTTCAATGCTTTATTTTTAATATAAAATCATATCGCTAAGGGTTTAATCGGCACTAAACAAACCTGTTTGTATTGCTCTTTCTTTTATTGTTTCTTTCACAAGGTACACTAAATTTTTGAAAATATAATCACAAATACAAAACAGTGAGAAATTCAGAATCTAAAAATCTTTTGTAACTTAATTAGTAGGTATGTATTTATATTTATCAATAAAACTAAATGACACAATGAAAATATTGATTAACATTACTTTTGCCACATCGTCATATCTCATATGAAGCAGCTAGTCCTCTACAAATTGCAAAATAATGTACAACATTTTTGAAAAGCAGGGCAAAATGGCGCCTAATTCAAGCCAATTTATATATATATATATATATATATATATATATATATATATAAGTCGAAAAAGGTGCGGCTAACTTCACGCACTTATAGTTTTTGTCGGAGACTAAACCTCGGATAAATACTTTTAAGACGGCATTTTGAGCGCCTAAAAAGTGACAATGAGAAAGTGCCTTTGATTTTACAATATCACTTAAAATAAATATAAAATTACGGAAAACGAAAATACACAAAATTCATTTTAAAAAATAAAAGGTCTACTATAGCGACACACCACATACTCTAAATTCTGCAACTCTTCAAATTTGACCCACTTTGTATCATTTACCGTTCTCAAGATTCACATGCTACTTATTGATTCTTATGTTGCATATTTGTGTTATAGTGTAAACTAACCGAGAAATCTCTTTGAATTATGTCACAGTCTTAGTGTACAATGCACGTTTTAACAGTATAGTCGAAATCACGCGAGAATGGATCACGTCATAGATTTCTGAATTAAAACGACATACTTTTCAACTGTTTAAGGATCTATCGGAGTATACTCATGCATATAAGATGTGAAAGTATGTGATTTTTTAATTCAGCAACCTATAGCGTGCATGCATTCTTTCATGATTTCGACTATAATACACTGGCGTAAATACACGACATAATTATTTATCATAAAGTTGGCTTCTGCGAACGTTGCTAAATAGCATTCCCGATTCAAACAATAATGCCAGCGCTTTAAAGCTGATCATGCATAAAAATTAAAATTATCATGATATATTTTCCGAGAGAAGCATTGTGTACGTGTTACTTGTATTAAATAACATTTAAGGACAATTATTCTACGAAGGAACCTATTTATGTTTGATCTCTGTAAAGTACATGGGCTCTTATGGGAAGAACGAGTAAAGAAGTTCTGCTAGTATTTGTTTGTTATACCAGCTTCTAAGCTATAAATAACTTGATAATACGTTGAAATAAGTATTGAGTAGGTATTACCTATTCAATATGTACTTGTTACTTGTAAATAATATTTTAGAACAATAATTATCCAAAGGTAAATAAATACGGGAAGACGAGTTCTGCGAGTACTACGTTACTATATCAACTTTATGCTATATACGGTTACGTTATATACTACTGCTGCTACATATGAAAAAGCACTATCTACTTACCTATTCAATAATGACGACCGCACAATTTGGTGAAGAATTGCACACACTTAACACACATGACTGAACTGATGAATAAAAACCCAAGCACAAAATGCACATAGAGCGCAGCACTTTCCAAGGCGACACTAATCAGGTTATTTTACGACGAAATTACACACATGCTGTTAACCGATTTGTGTGGATAATAAAAATGGTAGACATTGTTGGGGTGGGGAGACCATACAGAATCGATAAAAATTGCTTCTAAATTATGGGGTCGTGTGTATGTCCACATAATTCGTGAAGCCCACACTACTAAGGATTGGTACAGGTGTGTGACCACACAATTATTCAGCGACCTACGACGCGCGCGCGCCCCCTGCCACACACACACACACACACACACACTTCAATGTAGTACCTTTGGGTGGAGCATTGGGGACGTGGCCGCAGGCATAGCGGCCCTTACTCAAATTATAATGTTAAAGTTTATAGAATACTTATATTTATTTTATATTTATTTATATTTATATTTTATATTTATTTTGCACTATTTTGAGGCTTAAATTGTTTTTTTTTCTGACGTTCTGCCGCCATTTTTGGTGGCAGCATCTTAGGGAGGAAGGTTACAATTGCGAAGATTGTAATTATAAATAAATCAGTTAGGGAATGATAGGGAAAGTCAGAGACGGATTTAGGCTAAAGGCGAATTTTTAAATTTATAGAGTAGGCAAAATAGCTGGAATCACTATTAAAATATTTGGCAAATGCTTAGAAAATTTGAATCCATTTTTAAATCAACTAGCTAGATTTGAATAGTTTTAAGACGACCCTTCAGGTCGCACCGGTAAGCAGAGCTGGCGACTGCGATCCAGTATTACGGATCCCTCCCATTTTACTTTTGCATGTGACTTGTTTAACGGACACACTCCAAAATCAACGTTAGGGATACCATTATTTAAACCCTATTTTAGTTTTAGTTAGTTAATTTTTATTTAGCATCGATAAATTTCGAGTCCGAATAAATTTGAAGCACAAAAATTTTGGGACAAGACTTAAATTTTATGTATGGTTCAGGCAGCAGGAAACTGCTCATTTCGATTTTGGTACTAGGGTGTTATTTACGTTATAGACGAAGTCTACAAAACCCCTGTAGATAACGCAGAAGAGTTAATTGAACGTATAGTGACCGCAGCAAACAACATACGGCATAACGAAGAATGCTTTAGGAGAGTGCAAAATAACTTATTACGACGCGAGTTATGTATCCCCCAATTTATATATATATATATATATATATATATATATATATATATATATATATAAATAACAGAATCTAATAGGAAATTATTAGAAATCGTTAAAGAAATCATAAGTCAGTTACAACAATGTAATTCAAGAATAGATATAAAAAGGTTATTAACAATTCATGAGAACAGATGCAATACAATGTATTCCAGACGATAGTGACACTGCAGGTGGCTGGTCACAGACGGTTAAGATACGAAATTACCTAGAAAGTAAGATTGAAACAATGTAACAATGAATAAAATTAAGAATAAGCAGACATAAGCTCTGCAAGTTTCCACAGATGTGTGAGCGGGTAGAGACATTATAAATAGCCCGGGAGCCCCAGTTGACAGCAGTGAGTCTGTGTATTACAGCTTTTGCATAGTTGTTTAGTTAGGCTACTCGCCCTAATATTAGTTCAATTAATTAAATTATTTCGAGTTAAAGTTTTTAACCAGTTTGTCAAAATTCCATTATAATTTCTGTGTAAGTTAAAACCAATAAATTGATACGAAGACTTGGAAACAGTTTTTAAAAACACCGCTCCCAAGGCCCGAAACGCAACTCGCGTCGAAGCTGGAATACTTGCAAACGGCGGTCATTTCGAACATTTATTATAATGATTTTTAATCGATTTTTATCTAGGCCTTTTGCTTTAGAGATTGCAATGAAACTACTGCAAAAATAAATTAGAAACAGAAATTTGCAAAGCATTAACACCTTATATCTATACATATTGTAATTTTCTTAAAATACCTAAAATACGTGTAGTTTTATCTATAAATTTGAGTACTTGCAAAACTTCATACCTAAAATGTATATGATTTTCCGATATTATTAATTTTCACTTTTCAAAGCTACAACACGAATCAGAGCAGAACGATACAACCGTCATGAAGATTAATTGTTAACCTACTTTCATGACACTTTATAAAAGAAACCACCAATGTACTCATGGTATATTATGATGTGTATTAACCTTTTCTACGGTTCAATTCAGTACAGGTTAGTCTCTTCACGTTCGTGACATTTAAGGTTTCACATAAGGTGACGTATTTACACTAAACACAAACAACTTTTACTACAGGCTGAACTGTTGAGTGGGAATGCATTTTAGTGTTTCTTTTTCAAACTATTGGAATATACACATTCTGCTAATGTGCCCCTTATGAAATCAAACTTTATTTAGAAAAATAGCTCCTAAATTTCAATTATATAAATATCTCCCAAACTGAACACTTTCGAAATACTTTTAGGCTTGTTAAGAGCTCAACCCTTAATCCAGATACATCCTATATATATATATATATATATATATATATATATATATATATATATATATATATATTGCTGTGAAATCCTCTTTACAAGCCCCACGATTGGTGTGCTATTATTATAATTGCTATTATATCGCCCTTACGTTGGTGTGCCCTTAAGATTGCTACGAAATAGCCTTTTTCAGGATTTAAGCCCCTACGATGGGTGCCATTAATATTGCTGTGAAATCCCCTTTACATTAGGTGTCATTTTTACAAGTGCTGTGATAAACCCTATTAAGCCCCTATATTAAGCGTCAATTAATAATTGTTGTGATGTTGCCCCTACTGCACGACAATAAAGATTGTTTAATCTTTCTTTCTTTCTATTACCTGACTGTAAAATAATTTAAATGAAACAATCCAAAATATCACAATAAAATGCTTGATAATGTGTACAGTTTTATGTCAATTTAATATTTAGCTCCTGAAAAAAAAAATTAACATTCACCAAATTTAAATTTCCTGACAGCCAGCAAAAATATCTTTATAATTACTCTTAAATACCTTCAAACGTTCTAAGATGCTTTCTTTACTTTTCAAATTTTTAAATGACCTTTTTATTGACTATTACAGATACTTGATATATAGCAAAAATATTAAAATAGAAACAGTCTTTAGTTAATTAAAATGTAAGATTTCTAACCTGCGTTTTTCTTGCTTGTCACTAGAATTGCCTCAGGGTATCGGTGGTTAGAATTCCTTGCTACACTTGTTTTGCTTATTGGCCAGAATTATGGACCAATGATTGTCTGTACTTTCCCTCGGATTCCTGAATTAACTTTGAGTATCTTGAGTATCCTTACGTTTGTTTATTTAGTCGTATTTTCAGACGTATTTTTATATTTTCCATTTAGAAGTAAATTTAGAAATATATTTAGATATTGATTTGGATTTAGATGTCGGTTTAGAGCCGCCTATGTGTAGATCGGCTATTATTCGTCGCACAAATTTGGCACGTTCAATTTTTCACTTATATTAAATTATAAACTTTTCACTAATTGATACTGTCACGTAAATTTCTACATCATATTGACGTGGTTCGTGCCTTGTTAAAGACGAACTAAATGTTTATTCATTCACCATTGTATTTATAAGCCTTCCTATCACTGCTTTAATTGGTGCGCGTCGCGTGTTTATTGATAATCTCCGCCCATCTCTGTAGAACCTTGGTAATTCTCAAATTCCCTGGCTTTAATTGTTGTACTTTCGTTCTATTCCGCACGTCTACATTCAATATATCATAGCATCTTCTTAGAATTTCCTAATATTTCTTTTATTCTGTCACGTATTTTATATTTGTCGTTTAAAAGTCCAAAACTTATCGTACAATTAACAGTCTGGTGTTTATTTGTGATTAAAATATGTTGGTTTTCTAAACAAATGTACTATTTCTAGTCACGTATTTAATGACGTATTAGAATGCGTTTTCTTATACATGCGTTGATATTTTCCACGAAATTATTAAATATCCAGAATGCCAGTTTATGTATCTTTGCCGATAATGTATTTATATTGATGCAATTAGTTGCGTTTAAAACCTTATCTTCACTCGTAAATTATACTTAAAACATATTACACGACGTACATATTATTATTTTAGTTAAATGGTATCGGATTATTGCAAAATGAGCTTCTTTCTTATGCAAATTAAATATACTATATATACGGTGTGCTCGTAATTGACTTTTTCTAAAATAGTCGATTTACTCCTATAATAGATGGAATTATTTGGTTTTTTTAAAGTTAAAATTATTTATATCTATCCTACGACCCCTATGACTTAATCTATCCCTCAAACTACCCTCTAATCATAGCAATATATATTGCAACGATATCGCCGAACGCCCGGTGTATTTAATGCTCAGTTGCTTGCTGCTCGCCACCTCTGTCTGCCTCTATAATAATCTAAAATAATTTCAAATTCAACACAATTAAATTCGACTAGCTCAGTTATACCCTGAAAAGAGTGAACGACGATATGATAACAGAGAATATTTACCCACTCCTCTTTAACCTTCATATACCTGAATAAAACAAAGGAAATTCACCAAATTTTTGTATAATAGGCTAATAATGTTTTGTTTTTAATGTATATAATAACCGCTTGCATTATTTTTGGCATTTAAATTTGTTAATTATTTCCCTCCGTCCGGTATTCAAATGTCATTGCATTACTTCAAATACCGCGCCTGTGTTGTAAGCGCCGCGATATCGATAAACTATGTTGTTTTCGGTTGCAATAAAGAAGAGTTATATTCGCTTTCCGTTCTGCACGACGGCAAGAAAATAAATGTGTTTCGCTTTCGCTATTTACGAAGGTATGTGTTTGAGGTAATTGTTTTGTTTTATTATTATCATTTATTTTTCGTATACACGTTCCACTTTTTTCTACAATTAGTTAGTTATCGAAATGCCTCCGCATTTTTAACATTGATCACTTCTCACCGGATGTAAATTTTTCATACAAGTCCTGAATGATAATAAATTCACGATATCATACCGCTTATTAAAGCATAGCAAGTTTTAATAATCCTCGTTTCTTTGGGTTGAGTTGTTACCAGCCTTTCTTGATATCTGGTTTGGTACCAGCATTTTGTACGAGGCCAACATGTTTGTTATCGCCGCATTTGCCTTTTAATTTAAACACCTAGGTATTCGTTTTCATTTCATCTGCCCTTTCTTTGTATTTACTTAATTTTAATTATGGCAGAGAAATTAAAACGTTATTTTCTACGTAACATTTCGATCAACTCTCTCCATGAAATGTAGATATTGCTCATAAATCTGCAGTTGAACCAACTTTTTTAGATTTGTTTCGTGAAAAATACCAACCTCTTGAAACAGTTCGAGAAAGTTTCTTTGCGCATCATAATTTTATAGTCGGTGTAATTGTTTTTGCAGATGACGCCAATGAACAATTTGAAACGGAAGACATTCGTAAACGCTTCAATAACAATTTCTTTCAAATAAAAGCGCTCTATTTGAAGTTGTTTCCAGAGTCAACCTTCGTCTCGGGCTACTGTGTCCGCTCCGTTAGATACCTTTAAGTCGAAAGTTCCCCTTCCACCACTGGCCCTCCATACGTTTAATGGAGAAGGTTGTTTGTTTGAAAGCTTTATTGACCGCTTTGATAGCTTAGTTCATCTTAATAGCAATCTGTCAAACGTGGACAAATTTTCCTATGTGAAATCAGTACTGAAAGGTCCGGCACTCTTAACCATTAAGAACTTCGACCTTACAGAAGCCAATTACCCTCTTGCCTACAATAAACATTGCGGAAAATATCGTAGTATTCGCCACATTACCTTAGCTTATGGAACAATATTGATGAATTTCCCAAATTGAATTCTGATAACCCCACCGATTGGCAAGAGTTAGTTGATACCTTTACCGATAATTTACAAGCGCCTAAGAAATTTAATTTGCCTATAGAGCAATGGGATTTTATTCTTGTACAAATAATCTTAAATCGCCTTAATGTACACACTGCCCGTAGTTTGAATTGCATCAGGATCCTACCGCTATCCCATCCTATACAGAGTTAATTGCTTTTCTGGAAAAAACTTGTAGATCTTTATCGAATTTTCGGTAAATCATAAAACCAATTTAAACAAAGTTATTTATTCCAGCAACCTGTTTAGGTCTCGCTCCGCCGTTTCCATGTTAGTCCAGTCGAAGCCTAATTTTAATAAATGTCCGCTTTGTAAACAAGATCACAATCTTTATTGTTGTAATGATTTCGTCAAACTTTCTTCGCCAGATCGTTACAATTTTGCAAAAAAACATCTTTGCCTTAATTACCTTAGCAATTTCACACCATAAATAAATACAAGGCTGCTTTCTCGTGTCGCCAATGCAATCAACGTCATCATTCCTTACTGCATTTCGATCGCGTTTCGTCTAAACCCTTTTTCGCTGCAGGTAACCAGGCTCACTTGAGCCCGGACACAGCGGCCTTAAGGTTTCACTTTGTACTAGGTCCGCTATTCAAGATCGCTACCAGCCTTCCGTTCATCTTGTCTCTGAGGAATCATTGACTTCGTTTAGCTGTAGTGGTACGTCAACTTCGAATGTCGTTTTATTTAATTCCTTAGCTAAGACTTACGTCGTTTTACTTTCCACCGTTCAAGTGGAAATTGTGATTGCTCTGGTTCTTTCCAAAGATTGACTTCATTTATTTTGCAAAATAGTGTGAAACCGTTTATAAAAAAATTTGTAGACGATTTAGTGACAGCTATTCCAAATTTTCAATAGTTATAACAACCATATCAAATTTACAATAGAAACTGAATTTAATAGATTAATACCATTTTTAGATACACTATTAATTAGAAACGGTAAAAAAAATTATTTATGATTGGTACCAAAAACCTACACACTCAAATAGGTATTTAAATTATTTGTCTTACCACTTTTTCAAAGCGAAAACAGATTTTATTCTCGCATTAAAAAATAGAATGAAAATGATATCGCATCCTACTTTTTATAATAAAAATATCCAAAAGCTAAAACATATATTAATAACGAATAACTATCCACCTTTATTAATAACGAAATTATTATATAATTCTCAAATAAATATAGATACAAACAATAACATCAATAATAATAACAATATCAATCCTGAAGGTAATCACATACCAAAACGTTACCACACATCGAACACTTAACCCAAAAATTAATTCAGGTCTTTAAAAATAATAAATTTAAATTTGCTAAAAGAAATATATTAACAATAGGTATTCTTTTCTTAAAACTAAAAGATAAAACTGCAAAACTCCAACAAAGAAATATAGTATATGAAATTAACTCTTTGGATTGCGATAATTTATACATTGTTCAAACCTCACAATGCCTAAGCCAACATATAACACAACATAAAAGTGAGATTAAAGTCGTGCCAAATTCCTGTGCTTTATTACTACATTTAATTAATTTTAATCATAAAATGGATTTTGAAAATCTTCAAATATTACAATCTCTCTCTCTCCTCCATCTCTCACACACAGGCACGCACGCACCCACACACGCACAAACCCGCACGCACCCACGCACGCACTCACACACATCTCGCTCCTCTCTCGCTCACACACTCTCACACACACAAACACACGCACGCACCCACACTCGCACGCACGCACACGTACGCACGCACGCACTCACACACACGCATGCACGCGCACACGCACGCACTCGCGCGCACGCACACAGCACACGCGCAGGCCCGCACGCGCATGCACGCACGTACACACGTACGGACGTACATACGTGTATACGTACATACACACACACACACACACACACACACACACACACATATATATATATATATATATATTGCTGTGATAAGGGGTTGTTTAGAGGTCTATTGAGTAGTAAGCGTCGTGTAGCAACTATAACTAGCAATAAGAATCAGAAAGCTGCATTTATTTAGCAGAAAGATAAGTAATTCATGCATTATGTAAATAGCAAGCATTTAACACCCTGTATATAGACCGTAATTAACTTTAAACGATGCAGGTAAGCATATCTTACAACAATAGAACGCGTATTTAGCAGAAAAATAGGTAATTCATACATTATGTAAATAGCAAGCATTTAACACCCTGTACATAGACCGTTATTAATTTTAAGTAATGGCAGTAAGAATATCTTTCAACAATAGAACGCGTATTCAGCAGAGAATTAATCGTACATGAGAAGTGTTCTACAACTTATAAAATAAAGACGCCAAAGATAAAAAATAAAACCTAACAAAGCTTCAGAAATTACGCTGGGACAATAAGCGGTTTGATAAGAAAACGCAGTTTCAAAGATGCATAAATACATGAACGAAAACAGCATTAAAGTAACATCATTTACTTTGTACAATTATCCAAAAGGCGATATCTACACAAAACAACGTATGGCAAAGATAACAAACAATAAAGTATCAAAGACCGCAAATAAACACCATTACACAGAAATCTGAATTAATTACATCAGAAACAGCTTCAAAAATACAGGGAATATTAAAGACAAAACCTGCTTGGTTGCAATAATCTGCAGAACTGCTCGACAGCTTGCCCAGAGGTAGTGGGAAAAAACTATTTAACACCCATTCGATAATAACACGATTCAGTCTACAACTGATGCACTTCGAAGCTACGACACTGTTAACCAGAAATCCACACTTAAAATAAATAAAGTATAATAGACCAAATTTATGTTACAGTAAAAATAGTGCAACAATTACGTTAAGCATATATGAAGAGTTGTGCCGTTTTTTATAGGAAACCGTGAGTAGAAATTGGGTAATTGATATAAATTAAATATTTATAATTATAGGGCTTCAAATCCGCGTCGACAATAATGCTTCTGGTATATTTCTGGACATTTCAAATCTGCGTCGATAATAATACTTCTGGTGAATTCAAAGGGAAAGATTCTAATTCTAATTGGATTCTAAGGGGGAAATTCCAATCGAATTTTGGTACAATTCTGGTACAATTATAATTTGCGTCGAAAGCATTTAAGGGATGATATTCAAAGCATATGCAGACAAATATAAAATAAAGAAGCACGAGGTAATTTTTGGAAAACAAGGGGTAACTGTACTTAAATATTGGTTCAACTAAGCAGAGCATTGGCATACGAATGAAGACAGCGAGGGGGTGTTGATCCACAACACGAACAACATATCACAAGTCAGATCTACTTAATTTTAAGATATTTTTCAATTTAAATTTTAATACTGAATTTATTCAATTTATTCAAAACTTGTAAGGAAGTCAACAAGAAACATTGTATACGTTAAACTTACGTAATAAATCATAAAGAGGTCTAGAACGTTCCAGATTCCTTTGTAAAGAGGCAGTTTTTGGTGACTTTATGTTGAATTAAAAGTATATAAATTTTGGGATAAATAATACATATGATATTAATTGATTAAAGGGCGTATTTAAAGAATTTCAAATTATTTTTACTCTCGACATCTAGTCTACAACCGACTTCGAAATCTGTAAGAGCAACCCTTTTTACATAAAAAGTGTTCGTGTCTCTCTTTGATATTCCCATCTGTTTTCAAGAAAAAACCGTTTAATAATTATGTTGTAATCCTTATTAGTTGGATGTCACGCCGAAAATAATAATACTTTAGGATGCTTATTTTACTAATCTGAGAGTCATCATTATGATCTGTTATAGTTTTTTATTTAATGAGTCAACGAAGGTATTTAAAGTATCAACTCAGTAAGTGTGAACTTCAACCTTCTGCTTTAATTTCTTCCACTAAAATATTTAAAAAATATCGCGTCATAGTGACTTTACCAATAGTGAGTTGACAGATATGGTGTGTTTTTGCGCAAACAAATTTCAGTTGCTGCGCTGCAGCTCGAAGGTTATATCCCCAAAGAAGACAACCGAATCATAAACTATTTCGAAACTTGTACAGTCGTTTAGGAGATAAGGGTTTATTTCACACTAAAAGTGAAAATAACGCTACAAAAGCTACCTCGGTTGAGCAAGAAGATGATTTTTTGGTTAGAGTGTACGAAGATCCAGGTACCCGTCGTCTAAGTGCGACAATGGGCATAAGTTACTCATTGGTTTGGAGAATTTTAAACAAAGAGAAACTTCTTCTATACCACTTTACTTCAGTTCAGAATTTGTTGCCGCAAGATCCTCCAGCCAATAAGATTCTTTTTACTGTTGAGGCAACGTTTACTCGCCGTGGAGTTTTCAACTGACGAAATAATCATTTGTGGGATTCAGAAAACCCCCATGCCGTAAAAGAAAAACCTTTTCGACATGGATTTAAGATCAATGTTTGGTGTGGTATTATTTCAAATTTTTTTCTTGGACATTTTCAACCGCCACCCTCTCTACATAGCACACTTTATTTAAATTTTCTTCAAGAAAATGTCAGAGATTTGTTTGAAAAAGTACCGCTTAATTTTAGTGCACATCCTACTAAATATGATTTAAATTAAACGGTTTTTTCTTGAAAACAGATTGGAATATCAAAAGACAAGAACACGTTTTTTATGTAAAAAGGGTTGCTCTTTCAGATTTCGAAGTCGGTTGTACGCTAGATCTAGAGGGTAACAAGTTATGGCTAATTAACCATAAAAAAGGTTTTAAGTAGTGTCCTGTAAGACCAAAGTCGAAAATAATATTATATTCTCTTTCTTTGTACCCAAAAACATAAAGATGCCAATTTTCAACTCGATAACCCAAAAATTTTCAGAATGATTCCAAAAAAATTGAAAAAAATTATAATCTTCAAAACCCTGTACTTCTTAAACCATCAGCATTCAGGTAAGAAAAGTTTGGTTCAGTTTGATGCATAGTATCTCCGGTTAACCGTTGTCCCATTGTTAATGAAACACCTTATGTGTCTTAAGTGTAAAAAGAAACCTCAATTATTTTTTTTGCATTCGAGAAAACTTTAATTTTAACACCCCAAGCGCGAACTTGCAATTATTTAATTCGATAAAAAAGTATCATGTTTTGCATCATTCTGCACATGCAGAACTTCAATAACAACCTATATTTAATTATAAATGTGAAAAGCATAAAATATTTTTCAAATTTAAATTAAAATAACATTTCTTAGTATAGGCATTTTAAATATACAATTTCAAGGGTTAATTTGACAATCGAATCTTTCCTGGAAAACACTTGAGCATTCGTTAGGGGAACAATAATTTAAAACTATAAGAAATAATTGGTTAGACCATATCGTTTTATGTTTATCAAGAAACGCGATAAAGAATACTTCAGGTGTACATAACCACGTGTTCCTATTAATATTAAGGAAAATGAAGCGACTTGGCATAGGTTGGAGAGAGACAATATCATTGAAACTTTGCCAGGCCAGAGTAAGAAAAGATGTGCATTCGACACGAGCTCTAAACAGTTAGAAGGAGGATGTTCGGGGCGTTACTTGGAAACATAATTGAGGCTTCGTTGGGGGAACTATCGTTTAAAACTGTAAGAAATAATTGGTTGGATGTGACGTTGTATGTTTATGATGAAACGCGATAAGCAATACTGCAGACGTAGATAATCACGTGTTCCTATTAACATACAGCAACACGAAGCTACTTCACATAGGTTCGAGAGAGACAATATCATTAAACTTTTGCCAGGCCAGAATAAGAAAGGATGTGTATTCGATCTGTAACGCTATAAACAGAGTGAGAAGGGGTCAATATCTAGTCTTTACTTGGAAAAATTATTGAGCATTCGTTAGTGAAAACAACATTTAAAACGATAAGAAATAATTGGTTAGACGATAACGTTTTATTTCTCGTCGCCTTATATTTTCAAGCAAATACTTAGGTAAAAGAGGTTGCATAAATTTGTATGCCACTTCTTTAATTGAAAAAAGTGTTTCTGCAATAATACAGTGTGTATGTGACAACTCTCAAAAACATTACGCATTTATTAACATGCAATCGTCCAATCGTTCCAAAAAATATGTCAATTCAATGTGTATATTATCGATGAACAAATTCATCATACGAATTCGCTCTCTGTGTAGATACAGGAGCGGACTGGGAGCATTTCTGCTATCGGGAAATTAATCAATCAACCGGTGCGGTAAATTTTTGTTTTTAAATAGAGCGTAATTACAAATAAAGCACACATAGTGTATTAAGCATACAAACAATATAGGTAACGTAGAAATATAAAACTAAATTTTTATCATACTTACACGAAATAAAGTGGATATTCATAGGTAAATAATTGTAGCAAATCAAACTAAAAGCTCCTTTCTTAATAAACTACTTATGTTTCAGCCACCTGGTAAATAGAATCACAGTCGATACAATTAAAAACGCTTCTTTCACATGCCATTAACATAAATCATTCTACATTGTCATTTGAAAATGTACTTCTCAGTAATTTTTTGATAAATTTTAATTTAGAGAAAGATCTTTCACACGAAACTTGGATAACTGAAATAGTAAATAAATATTGATATGCCAATGCCAACACACGGTACGTTCACTAAATAAATTAAAATTGTATAGTAACTGGTAACAGCAAATAGCACAATTTCTACAATTTTTACACGTTGTTAGTTTATCCTCACTTTTTGTCCATCTTCTTCCTCAGATTCTTCAAACTCCATGTTCCGTTCAAGTAATGAATATTCTTCAACTACTGAATTTTTTAACCTGTTCCATTTACCATCAAAATAAATAATCTCTTCAGATAAATGATTTTTAGTAGCTCGCTCATTAAACTTAATCAATATTTTACTTAAACATTGGAGCGCGTTTTAAGGAATTCCATTTTCAGTAATTTGTTTAAAGTTAACAGGTGAAAGAAAACTTAAATCCATATATAATGCTATGATGATAGGGTAGATTAAGTCATAAGGGTCGTAGGATAAATATAAGCAACTTTAACTTTAAGAAAATCAAATAATTCCAGAAATTATAAGAGTAATTCGGCCATTCTACATATTGTCAATTGAGAGGACACTATATATAAAGGATAAGTAAGTAAATGCATGTGAACATAAATATGTCTAAGTATAGTTTACAAGTAAAGATAAGATTTTAAAACGCAACAAATTGCATCAAAATTAAATTACCGGGAAACATAGATAAATTGGCATTCCAAATATTTAACAATTGCGTCAAAAATATCAACGTAAACGCATCGTAAATAATTTATTATTAGAAATTCGTTACGTGACTAGAGAAGAACATTTGTTCAGAAAACCAACATTCTGTGGCAAACGAATAAACACCAGGCGGTTCAATTCTATGATAAATTAACAAACATCGAATACGTGAGTTAATGAAAAGCCAAAAGTTAGAAATCCTAGGATAATACTGCAATATGCTGAATACGGGCGTGATGGACAGAACATTCGTCAAAGATTTAAACTAGGTAATTTCTAAAAATTCCGATTTCTGCCAGATAAGGAAAAGTACCAGCCTTGGGTGTAAACAGGCCAATGAAAACAATTGGAGGAAGGGCTTATATATACGATAGAAACTGAACGACATTTTAGTTTATATTTAACTGAGCAACAACTATGCTCGAAGGTGTTAAAAACTCACGCAATTAGTGAAATAAAAATTAAACAAATGAAATTTAAAAGTGCGCGAATTTTGTGCAACGGAATATAAGCCGATCTATAGATAGACGTAAGTTAAACAACTTAATTAAATTCATTTCTAATATTAACAAAACAGGGCTCCTAATTTGGACACATTCTGATTTGGAACGTTTTAATTTGAACATATTTTAATTTGGACATATTTTAATTTGGACATATTTTAATTTGGACATATTCTAATTTTGGCGATATTCTAATTTTGGACATATTCTAATTTTGGACATACTTTAATTTGGGACGTATTCTAATTGGAGGCGATGCTTTAATTTTGGACGTACTTTAATTTGGCACGACTTTAATTGGAAGCGATTTATGAGAGACGATTCTTATATGCGAACGGCATTTTGTTGATGTCTTAACGCAAACAAAAATACCAATAAGCAAAGCGGACACAGCAAGGGGATGCAGATCATAGACTAGGATGGAACTCCAGAACCCATTCCAGGTTAGCAATTTTTAATACACTTTATTATTGAAAGACTGTTTTGAATTTAATAATTGCTATACATTGTATATTTGTATGGGTCATCAAAAAGGTCACTTAAAAATATGAAAACAAGGGAAGGTATCTTGGAACGTTCGAAGGTCTCTGATTGTAATTAAAAGATATTTTTGCTGGCTTTCAGAAAAGCATAAATCTGGTAAATGTAGATATTTTGTATAAAAGGAAAACTTTAAGTATTGTACAAATTATCAATTATTATATTGTGTGTTCTAGAATTGCTTTATTTGATTCAATAAGATTTATTCAGTAAGCTAGTCGGGACAAAATCCTAATTTAATATTTTATATCAAATGGGGCGAATAGCACAGAAATAAAAGGAATATCACAGCAATAAATGTGGTACGCCCAATCGTGGGGCGAATATCACAGCAATAAATATGACGCCCAACATTAGGGCTTAAAATAATGAAGGCTATATCACAGCAATATATATATATATATATATATATATATATATATATATATTGCTATGATCCTCGTTACTACGGTGAAATTTCCTCTGATAATCGATTTCTTACCTGAATATCGCCTCTTGAATCCTTCCGCCTCGGCTGCTCACCTAGTTAAAACTTTCATCCTCATTCATAAAAGAAAACACATTCCTACCACAAACATCAACGTTAACTCTATTTACACCTATATTCACAATACATTAAAATTTCAAAATTAAATTTCTGCATAAATTTCAGCATTATAAAATTTCAAGTTCAAATTTGTCATCATTTTAATTTGCATCCGGAATTAGAGTCCTTGTAGGATGCATACTAATTAAATAAACAATATTTGCAGACTTGAGTTTGAATAAAAGGGAGCATCTCCCACCCCTTTACGTTAATTTAACAGGTTAGTCTAATTGAGCTCAAACACAGACCCAAATTTTCATCATAATCAAAAACATAAACCTGATAAATACTCCTTTCTACTTATACAAGAAAATTTTACCTTAAAATTAAAAAGTTGATGTTTATACAAATTTACTACTGTCCAACTTTATCAAACAAATTATAAAGATATTCAACACACACCAAAACATCTAAGATCGAACAAAAATGCATAATTTACCTGAAGGTTACTGCACTCGTGGCTCCAATGTACATCGGACTTGCTCATTCCACCATTCCAGCTGGTTTATGTTTATGTCCTCGGATTTCTAGCCGCCTTTAAAATTTTTCTACACCACCATTCGTCTAAACGGTTTCAGGGTTTCTCAGGAACTCATCTAGATATATCGAAGTCTTGTTTTGTGGATCCAATCACGTTTACGAATAACATTTGATTACTAACACTCCCGACAAATAGCAATGAAATTCATAATTCTTTCACGCTATACCAAAAACTGCCTACTTCTATTTATTTGTTTATCGTTATTAATTTGGATAATTGGTACAGTAATACCCGCAAATATAACTAGACTTTGTTACCTTCATTTATCTTTCTAAATGTACTAATAACTTTTATTGTGGCACGTAATCACCACGTATTCTACTTAAAGTATCGAATAATAAAAAAATACAGAGCAAAACTGTTTAAAGTATCGAATAAAATCAAAAATATAAGAGAGCGAAACACCTATAAGCACGGGTTTATATAATGGCCCGCTTGCAAGTCGAATTTGTCCCGCGACGGACAATTTTTAGAAATTCGCATTCTATTTTCCCTTTCGACGGCACGGCACAGCGATTCTACTAAAATTTTGCACTCGTCCAAGTTTAAAATCTAAGAATTTTCCACACGCCTCGTAACACGTCCGAGAACAACTAATTAATTTTACACACCAACTGATATGCTTCCCCTCTCATGTTTGCATCTTATTTCAACCTTATTCGCCAATCTAGTCTGTTCGTTCTATCTAAAACCTGTGCGCTTGTTTCACATTTTTCCCCTCATTTAACTGCTAATGCATTCCATCTCGCTTGTCTTTATACCACAAACTCGCTTTCTTACTTGCACTCATATAGCTTGAAGCTTATCGACTAACATATACATCGTTATTTTTGCAGGTGTTCTGATTTCTAATACGCTGAAGGCTTTTACATGTTTTCCCCACGTCTATAATTTCTCGCTAGTTTTAGTACTTAGAACGATTAAATTAAATACAAGTTGAGCATTTTAACTCGACTTCCTTTTATAGAAAGCGTCCAGTGAATAATTTAAAATCCCTTTATTTTTTTTTAACGAAACGAATAAATTTTTATGCTCCATGGTTTTAATAATGCTTATTATCTAATGAAATTCTATACAAACCCTACATTCTACACAGTAGGCCTTTAATTACGCGTACTATTTTCCACTGCTCTGATATACACGGTGATTAAAATTATTTGATGTCGTTAATTAATTTTCTACCCTGGTGTAAATTTGAGTATATATATATATATATATATATATATATATATATATATATATATATACACTAATTGACTTTGTTTGAATCTTGGGATATATTTCGTTCGACATACGTTAGTGGTTTTAGTTTAAAACATTTATTATACTTGACGTTTCGGAAAATTTGTTTTCTTAATCATAAGCTACAAAGTAGATAGCATTAAATTACATATATAAAACTTATAAATTACTTACTTAATGTGTTTTTTATAGAAAACCTGTTTTGATATGTAACGTCATTTCATTGAAAGTTGTTAAAAGTGATGTTTGTCAAAACTAGCTTTCTACGTTTAAATAATTTGATTAAAATACAAAATGTTATGATTATTTAGAAATTCTTGATTTATCTGACCAACCAATCTTTATTAAGTTTGTATGTGTGTGGATGTGTGTGTGGATGTGTGTGGATGTGTGTGTGTGTGTGTGTGTGTGTGTGTGTGTGTGTGTGTGTGTGTGTGTGTGCGTGTGTGTGTGTGTGAGTGTGTGTGTGTGTGCGCGTGCGTGCGTTCGTCCGTGTGTGTGTGTGTGTGTGTAATAGGAAACTGGTTTGTCTCTGGGTTGTTGTATCTCTAATTTATTAGTTTTATTTACTTTTATTTAAAAATAGTGAGTTGAGAAGACGTTATTATTTTTATAAATTTTATGTGAATAAATCTTGGACACTGTATATGTGACCTGGTTGTCTAGTTATTAGGAATGTTATATTTAGTTTTTAAAATTATAAAGTCCAAAGTATACTGCTTCTAAATTATTAATATCAGTTTTTTCATTTAAACAGTTATTTGTTTTTTGAATGTGGTAGGATTCTAAAAATAATCGTTTGTAATAATTAGATTCTATTTCAAGTATTTCAACATTTTGTAGATCTAAAGTGTGATTGTTTCTTTTTATATGTGTCGAAAGTGCGCAGGTTGTTTTTCCTATTTTGGCGTCGCTTTTATGTTGTGTAAGCCTGTGACCCAGGTATTGTTTTGATTGACCTACATATTGTCCTCCACATGAGCATTTGATTCTATATATTGTATTGCTTATTTTTGCTTTATTTTTTTTTGTTTTGTCTTTTAAATTTGTGAAAAGTTCTTTGGTTGATTTATTATAATTAAAAGTAATTTCTATATTCCGTTGTTTTAAATTTTTTTTTAAATTAATTGATAAATTTTGGATATATGTTAATGATCTGTATTGTTTTTGTGTTATTGTGTTTTCTTCTTTGTGCTGAATTTGGTTGTAAAATATTAATTTGTTTATTAGTGTTTTAGGGAAACCATTGTTTATGAAGATATTTCTTAGTTCAATCAAATTTTTGTGATGAAATTCGGGGTCGCTTATTTTTATTATTCTGTATTTTATGGCTAAAACTGTATTGATTTTATGTTGATATGAGTGATTTAAAAAGTAGTTTATATATCTTTCCGAATTTGTTGGTTTCTTGTACCAATCTAATTTTATTTTATTATTTTCATCTCTTATGACTTTTGAATCTAAAAGAGGGATGCTTTTGTTTTCTTCTATTTCGTGTGTAAATTGTAATTTTGGGTGGAACTGATTAAATTTATTAAGGATTTCTTGAATTTTATTTTCGGGACAGCAGCAAAGAATGTCATCAACGTATTTAGTTATGAATGGGAATTGAAAGGTTAGATTTGGAATTACTTCTTCGATAAGATGGTCCATTACTATTTGTGCTAGTATTGGGGATATAGGAGATCCCATCGGAGTACCAAATTTTTGAATGTAGTATTTGTCTTCAAATGAAATGTATGTGTTGTTGAAAATTAATGTTATGGTGGTTATGAACATAGTTTGATCTAATTTGCAGACTTCTTTTATTTTATTCCAATTTTTAGTTAAAATTTCTTTTGTTAGATTTAAGGGTATATTTGTGAATAAAGAGGATGCATCGAGTGAAATTAGTATGTGATTGTTTGGTATTTGAAAGTTCCTAAATTTATCAACAAATTCAAAAGTGTCTTTTACGTTAAAACCATCTTCAATAGGGAACGCTTTACTTAGAATATCTCCTATCCATTTTGCTAAATTGTAAGTTGGTGTATTAATTAACGATATAATTGGTCTTAATGCTATGGTCGGTTTGTGTATTTTAGGTAGTCCATAATATTTGCCTGAAGTGGAGTTATTTTTGATTAGATTTGTTTTTTTCTTCTTTTGAGATCATATTTTTATTAAATAGCAGTTTAATATGTTCGTTTATGATTTTTTGAATAGAGGTTGTTGGATCTTGGTTTGATTTTGTATAGGTGTTTGTGTCGTTTAGAAGTTCATGAGATTTTTCAATATAAAATTGTTTGTTGAGTAGAACTGTCACTGCGCCTTTGTCTGCTTTTGTACCGATAATATTTGGATTGTCATTTAGAAATTTTTTGGTTTTTTGAAATATTCTTTCTTCTTTGTCTGGATATGTGTTGTTGTTTGGATTGTTGATGAAATTAGTGATGCAGTTTGTGACTTTTGTACGTAGTAAAGATTTTTGTTGGTCTGATAAAGTGTCATTGTTAATAATTGATTCTATACAAGCCAAAAGTTTACCTACATGAATATATATATATATATATATATATATATATATATATATATATATATTGCTGTGATATACTCCTTTGAATGCGGGAACTGGGTCCTTTCAACAAAAAAATTCTAGTCCCACCGATTGGGCGTCATAAACTGCTGTGATCCTGGTTTCGCTTCAGCTGCTCACCTAATTTTATAAACCTCCTCATTCATAAAATTAAACAACACATTCCTACCACAAACATCAACGTCAACTCTATTTACATCAATATTCACAATACATTAAAATTTCAAGATTAAAATTCAGCATAAATTTCAGTTTTAAAAAGAATTTCAAGATTAATTTTATTATCATTTTAACGTGCATCCAGAATTAAAGTCCTTGTAGGATGCCTACTAATTAATATAACAATATATGCAGAGTAAAAAGGGAGCATCTACCACCCCTTTACGTTAATTAACCAGGTTCGTCTAATTGAGCTCAAAGACATACCCAAAGTTTCATCATAATTCAGAACATCAATACTAAATACCCCTTTCTACTTAAACAAGCAAATTTCATCTTAAAATTAAAATTTTATGGTTAGTACAATTTCACTAATGTCCATTTAAAGTAAATCAATTATAAAGTTATTCAACACACACAAAAATGTCAAACAAAATAGTATAATTTACCTGAAGGTTACTGTCCTCGTAGCTTCAATGTACATCGTCCCTTTAGTTAATCACACCATTCCAACAGGATTATATTTACGGCTTCTAATTCTCAACGCTTTTAAAATTTTCTCCATCACCATTTATTTAAAGTTGTTTCTGGGCTTTTCCGGAACTCATCTGTGTATATCTGACTCTGGTTTTGTGGATCCAGACACGTATTTGAACCATTTAATTATTAACACCCCCGAAAAATAGTAGAGAAATTCATGCGTCTTTCACCAATATACGCCAAAACTGCCTACTTTTGTGTATACATTTGTCGTCGTAAATTTTGCTAATTGGTACAGTGATACTAAATTTTATTACCTTGTATCTAAGTGCACTGAAGTACATTCATGTTAGCACGTAAATAACAAACTATTTTGAATCACTAATATATACGAGCAAAATTTTAAATTATTTTATCAAACTAAAATGCACTGTTTAACATCTTGAATCAAGTCGCGGATGTAAGAGCTTTTAACGCATCGAATAGTCAAAAGTCTAAGAGAGAGCTTGTTTATATTCACCTCGGTATATATAGCGAATAGCCGGCACGTCGCTTTGTTCCCCAAAACGGGTAATTCTAAGAATTTCTCATGCTATGTTCCCATTCCGTCGCTCGCGCGTCGGTTTTTACGAATTTTGTACTCGCCCCATTTAAATCTCAGAAATTTCAACACGGCACGCAAACATGTCCGAGAAAAGCTAATTAATTTTGTACAGAAATCGTTGTTTCTACCTCTGATATTTGCATCCTATTTTCAACCAATTGTGACCCTCGTGACGTTGCTTAAATCACGCCTTTTACTATATGTGTCTTTGCTTGACGCATTTTCTCTTTCCTTTTCTAACCTGTTCGCATTGGTGCAAATTGATATTCTTTATTATCGATTTTATTTTAGTCCATGTGGACTATCTGGGTTTAATAACCCCGTATCGCACCTTCTCGTGAATATTAAGCCACGGTTTCTTCAAGATTCTTTGAAACCATTTGTTATCTACACAATTTTCGCCGTACGTGATATTTAAACTACGCAGGTGTTCAAAATAATATTAATTCTCAGAGCTTTATTTTCTGGTATTATAATCTTGGATTTTCACAGTTTTATGCTTATTATTAATAATGGTTTAATTAACTCCAATTAAAATTGACTTCTATCCTTTCATTTTTAGCGAATACAAGTTAAATATTAATTATTATGTGTACACTTTGTTTATACCGGTTACTTAAAATAGGGTTAATTAATATAAATTTTGCACGTAATTTCCATTTGTTTAGGAATAATTACATTACCCGTAGAACTTGTTAATACTGTTTCTTTTGATATAAAGCGTCTTGTACATGATTTAAATCTCTTATGTTTAATTAAACTAATAAACTTTTATTCTTAACGTTTTTAATAAAGCGTACCTCTTCCCAAAGCTTCTACACGGTGATTAAAATTATTTGATGTGATTATTTAATTTTCTACCCTGGTCTAAATATGAGTATTTTCCCCCTATTTGAATACAAATAATCCCACTTATTTGAATGCAAATATTAAGCATTTAGACAAAAAAATTACAAAAAAAATTGCCTATCTCTCTCTACCCTTATCTATCTAACTTACCTACTTTGTCTCCAATCCCAAAAAATATTTACACCTATCCTATATCCCTATCCTATTCCTAACTTTTAACTAATCTTCACTATACTTTACTTCCCCCTACCTAATCCTATATACCTATCCTATTCTTGTTCTATTCCTAACTCTCCACTAATCTTATATGAAATATCTATACTTAACCGATCTTATTTTCTTCCTACATTTACTCTTTATTCTCATCCTAAACCTATTTCTAATTATCTCCCATATTTATCCTATATACAGCTTTATTTTCCCTAAACACTTACTTATACTCTTCTCTATACACCTATATCTACTCTCTATTCTATATCTATACTAAAATTCACCTATCTCTATCCTTAGTTCATCAAGTTATTTAAATCTAACTCTCTTCTTGACCCTCCATGTCTTTCTTCGTACCATCCTAATACTCTTCATCCCTATTTCTCCCCCTTCTATATCTATACTTAACATCTCTATTATCTCACATACAATAAACTTATCATCCCTCTTATCCTGACTCTTAAATATTACTTCTTCTTCAGTCCCTACACTTGCCTGTTTCTCATTTATCATTGTGTCCCTTTCTGCCGACAAACCAAACGATACTACTTTACAATTCTCGATTTTTCTCTCTACGGAAAATCCTACGTACCTTCTAGAATTCTTATGTAATGGAATCCGCCAGAATGAATCCCTTAAATCTACTTGATTAAAAACAAACTTGCCATCTTTACTTAATTTCGCTTTCACCTGCTCCTGATATGCTGCTTCTACCCCCACTACTTCTGCATGTTTTTGTAATAAAGCTTGAACCTCTACTCTCCTATCCTCTGGACATCTTATTGTGTTGATCTGTTTACCTTCATCATCCTCTACCTCTACTACATTAATATTCAACCCGTGTCATCCTCTGTGACTTCATAACTGCCCTTCCATGGCACTACCCTATCCTTAATCCTTACTACCTTCCTTTCCATATCTATCAAAACCCCTAACTTCATCATACAGTCAACACCTAAAATGCTCTGAAACTTCAGTCCAGGTACAATTACAAACTCCTGTTCACAGCTTAAACCTCCTATATCTATCCTAAGCACCACAACACTATTTACTACAGCAAACTTCTTTTTATTTGGAGCTACTAAATGGCTACGCTTTATAGGCATAATTCTATCACAAACCTTATCCCTAATTCTGCTGACGAATTCCTCCGATATTAAACTCGCCTCTGCCCCTGTATCAAGTAATATTTCTACATTATTCTCAAAAATTTCTATATTAATAATTGGCAAACATAATTTTTCCTCTGTTTCTGGCTCTACTTCCTCCACAATTTTGAAAAATTCACGTGGATGTTCATATACATTTACACTGAAATCTAGTGGTCTGTCGCGTTCTAAAAATCCTGTCCAGGTCTGTTTTCCCTACTTGGTCCTGGTCTAGCCGTCACCTCAGCGTACGTCCTAGGCGTTTCCACTCGTTCCGTGTCTGTATTAGCAGTCCCGCTCATGTCTGGTGAACTATTCATTCTGGTAGGTCCCGGTCTCGGTGCAGGTCCCCTTCCTAAACTATTACTCCTAACGTATGGTCGTCTCTGTTCCCAATTCTGTCGCTGGTATCCGTAATTATTCCCCTTCTAGCATAGTTGTCCCGTCTATTGTCAAACCTAACTGTGTTGATCTGTCTTTCCCTGTTTTCCCGAGGTCGTCCACTACTTACGCCGTCGTACCTCTGCAGGTATTCCAAAAACATTTCTCTGTCCACTATGTTCTGTAGTGCTACGTGCTGTCTTATGTCTGCCTCGAAGTGTCGTGATAAATACTTAATAATTTGTCGGTCCGTCAGTGGTGGGTTCAGTTGCTTTGCTATGCTATACTTGCGTATAGCATATTGCTCCTACTTCCTGAAAATTCTCCTTAAATTTCCTGTGATTAAGTCGTCTCGTACCTGATCTTGTCTGTGGTCACTCCAGTAGTGCTTTAGAAATTTGTTTTCAAAGTCCTGATACGTGTCTATGTCCTGTCCTACTAAATTGTACCACGCTTCCGCATTGTCCTTTAATAAAGCCTTTATCGTATTCAGTTTAGTCTGTTCGTCAAATAAATTTCCCACTAGATTTCTTACACTATTAATAAAAATTTGTGGATTTACCCTGTTATCGCCATAAAACTTCATGTGTTGGTCCAATGATACTCCACCTGTAGAAAATCTGGTACCCTCCCCCGTTAAATTTGACATGTTGTATTTGATACTACTAACTTCGCGTTCTACCCTGCCTAACTGATCCCTACATGAGTCCGTCACTTCAGTCATTTTTACATTAATCTCTTCTTCACAAAAAATGCGTACTTCGGACTTTAAATGTCCCATTTCCTGTCGAAGACCTGTAATATCACGCTCATTTTTTCCAACCCTATTTTCTACTTCCCCCAGTTTCACGGTAAGACTATCTTTAAATTCTGTAAATTCTTTAGTATTTTGTTCAATTTTCCCGCTTATCTGCTCTAATTTTTGGTTGGACTCCTCCCTCGCTCTATTCGCTTCTTCCCTAGCTCTATTGGCTACTTCGTTCAGCAGTTCTAATTTTCTGTTGGACTCCTCCCTAGCTAATCGCATTTCCTCTAACATTCTCATCATTAACTCATTTCCTTGATCCCCTGATTCCGTCCTCGACTGATCTCTACTGCCTCCAGCTTCTTCCATTTTCGAAATTTTCTCACACAATGCACTATCGTCACTTCCAATTTCCACTCCTTGACTCCTTAACCACTCCTTTCTCTGCATACGTTCTAATCACTCTCACACACTCTAAAATACTCTTAAATTTATACACACACCGAAACTCTCTCTCTCAGATCGCCAGTTTCCTGGAATAAAATCACAAAAATTTTATTTGGAACTCGAGCCCTCACGTTGTGGTCGCCATAAACTGCTGTGATATACTCCTTTGAATGCGGGAACTGGGTCCTTTCAACAAAAAAATTCTAGTCCCACCGATTGGGCGTCATAAACTGCTGTGATCCTGGTTTCGCTTCAGCTGCTCACCTAATTTTATAGACCTCCTCATTCATAAAATTAAACAACACATTCCTACCACAAACATCAACGTCAACTCTATTTACATCAATATTCACAATACATTAAAATTTCAAGATTAAAATTCAGCATAAATTTCAGTTTTAAAAAGAATTTCAAGATTAATTTTATTATCATTTTAACGTGCATCCAGAATTAAAGTCCTTGTAGGATGCCTACTAATTAATATAACAATATATGCAGAGTAAAAAGGGAGCATCTACCACCCCTTTACGTTAATTAACCAGGTTCGTCTAATTGAGCTCAAAGACATACCCAAAGTTTCATCATAATTCAGAACATCAATACTAAATACCCCTTTCTACTTAAACAAGCAAATTTCATCTTAAAATTAAAATTTTATGGTTAGTACAATTTCACTAATGTCCATTTAAAGTAAATCAATTATAAAGTTATTCAACACACACAAAAATGTCAAACAAAATAGTATAATTTACCTGAAGGTTACTGTCCTCGTAGCTTCAAAGTACATCGTCCCTTTAGTTAATCACACCATTCCAACAGGATTATATTTACGGCTTCTAATTCTCAACGCTTTTAAAATTTTCTCCATCACCATTTATTTAAAGTTGTTTCTGGGCTTTTCCGGAACTCATCTGTATATATCTGACTCTTGTTTTGTGGATCCAGACACGTATTTGAACCATTTAATTATTAACACCCCCGAAAAATAGCAGAGAAATTCATGCGTCTTTCACCAATATACGCCAAAACTGCCTACTTTTGTGTATACATTTGTCGTCGTAAATTTTGCTAATTGGTACAGTGATACTAAATTTTATTACCTTGTATCTAAGTGCACTGAAGTACATTCATGTTAGCACGTAAATAACAAACTATTTTGAATCACTAATATATACGAGCAAAATTTTAAATTATTTTATCAAACTAAAATGCACTGTTTAACATCTTGAATCAAGTCGCGGATGTAAGAGCTTTTAACGCATCGAATAGTCAAAAGTCTAAGAGAGCTTGTTTATATTCACCTCGGTATATATAGCGAATAGCCGGCACGTCGCTTTGTTCCCCAAAACGGGTAATTCTAAGAATTTCTCATGCTATGTTCCCATTCCGTCGCTCGCGCGTCGGTTTTTACGAATTTTGTACTCGCCCCATTTAAATCTCAGAAATTTCAACACGGCACGCAAACATGTCCGAGAAAAGCTAATTAATTTTGTACAGAAATCGTTGTTTCTACCTCTGATATTTGCATCCTATTTTCAACCAATTGTGACCCTCGTGACGTTGCTTAAATCACGCCTTTTACTATATGTGTCTTTGCTTGACGCATTTTCTCTTTCCTTTTCTAACCTGTTCGTATTGGTGCAAATTGATATTCTTTATTATCGATTATATTTTAGTCCATGTGGACTATCTGGGTTTAATAACCCCGTATCGCACCTTCTCGTGAATATTAAGCCACGGTTTCTTCAAGATTCTTTGAAACCATTTGTTATCTACACAATTTTCGCCGTACGTGATATTTAAACTACGCAGGTGTTCAAAATAATATTAATTCTCAGAGCTTTATTTTCTGGTATTATAATCTTGGATTTTCACAGTTTTATGCTTATTATTAATAATGGTTTAATTAACTCCAATTAAAATTGACTTCTATCCTTTCATTTTAGCGAATACAAGTTAAATATTAATTATTATGTGTACACTTTGTTTTACTACCGGTTACTTAAAATAGGGTTAATTAATATAAATTTTGCACGTAATTTCCATTTGTTTAGGAATAATTACATTACCCGTAGAACTTGTTAATACTGTTTCTTTTGATATAAAGCGTCTTGTACATGATTTAAATCTCTTATGTTTAATGAAACTAATAACCTTTTTATGCTTCACGGTTTTAATAAAGCGTACCTCTTCCCAAAGCTTCTACACGGTGATTAAAATTATTTGATGTGATTATTTAATTTTCTACCCTGGTCTAAATATGAGTAATATATATATATATATATATATATATATATATATATATATATAAACTTTTAATTGTGATGTTATTTCTGGGATGCACTCGTTCGTAAAGCAAAAACTAATCAGTCAATTGTAATTTATTTTCTAACGTTTCGGCATTAAATTTATGCCTTAATCATAGACTAGAAATGGTAAAATTAGTTAACAAAATATAAAACAGTATAGATATACAACTTACATAATTACTATGACTTAAAATTGCTATTAATTGGAATACTTATTCATGACACAGTTTTGAGTGATTGCAAATATTTTGACAACAGGAATGTAGCAGTTAACAAAAGTAAACTAGATGTAATAAATCATTTCGGAAAATTTAAAAGTTAAAACGTAAGTATTAAGATAAACATAAACTAAATTAACTATAACTAAAATGGAAAGAAGTAATTAAAGATTAAAAAGCAATAAGTAATTGTTATAAAAGTGTTGTGAATGTAAGTATCGTGGTCACTTGAATTTGTAAAGAGTGGAATAAACCGCACTAAGGTTGTTAATATCTTGTTTGGTGTTAAGTGGATTAGGTTGCTGATGAATGTGGAAGGATTCTAGAAATAATCGTTTATTATAGTTGTTTTCAATGTCTAGTATTTTTACATTATTAAAGTTTGCAATCACTCAAAACTGTGTCATGAATAAGTATTCCAATTAATAGCAATTTTAAGTCATAGTAATTATGTAAGTTGTATATCTATACTGTTTTATATTTTGTTAACTAATTTTACCATTTCTAGTCTATGATTAAGGCATAAATTTAATGCCGAAACGTTAGAAAATAAATTACAATTGACTGATTAGTTTTTGCTTTACGAACGAGTGCATCCCAGAAATAACATCACAATTAAAAGTTTATACCTACTTTCGTTCGAGAAAAATACAATAACTATATATATATATATATATATATATATATATATATATATATATATATATATATATATAGCATAATAAGGGATAAGACCACAATCAAGTTAGATTGGTATCAAAAGGCTACAGCATCCAATAGATACATTCACTATGAATCAGATCATAATAATAACATGAAAATGAACTTAATAAAGCAAATGAGGAATAGAATTTTAAAAATATCACACCCAGATTTTCATATGAAAAACGAAAATTGTTAAAATGTATAATGCTAAAAAATGGCTATCCTATAAAAATAATTAATAACTTACTACAAGATAATGATACAACACATATAGTACATCGATCGACACCAACAGAACAGGAAATTAAATATATAGTTTTACCGTATCTTACAGGACTATCTAACAAGATTGGAAAAGTGTTTAAAGATGAAAACGTAAGAGTAGCATATAAATACAACCATACCGTTGGAGCATTATTGTATAGCAAACTAAAAAGTAAAACACCAAAGTTATACCAATCAAATTTAGTATATCAACTAACCTGTAGCTGTGAACAAAAATATATTGGACATACTAGCACCTTGTTAAAACAACGACTGTCATGTCACAAAAGTGATATTCAAACCAATAAAAATCGCTGCGCATTAGCAGAGCATATTTTGAATAACCTCGATCATACGATTGATTGGAACAATCCAAAAATTCTAGCAAAGCAATTGAATTATAACAAGAGATTAATTCTAGAAATGTACCATATATGGAAACAAAAAGCTGAAATTAATAAAAAAACTGACACACAACAACTAAGTAACATTTACACCTACCTACTACATTTACAAGACAATCGTAAGGAGAGTAGGAATAAACATTAACCAATAAAGACATTTGGAACATACACGTTTATAGGAACGTACTCGATTATGTATAAATTGTTACTATCTAACTTGATCACCTGACATACGATATGGCGAAATTAATTTATATTAAAAGTAATACTCGTTTTACATCCTTTTTAATCCTGTTACATAAATAATGTAAGAATAATGTTTTTGAGAGTGATATTTACTGTGATATTTGACATTTAATGTTAAGTATTGTTATATTTGTATGGTTGTGATGAAACGAATTGATTAATGTAAGTAATCGATTTAGAATATTGTTTTCCAATGTATCACAATTTTTAGATCCCTGATGAAGTTGTCCAATTGACAACGAAAGCTTGGATAGAATTAACAGAGCTTTAATAAAAAGAATGATATAAATAACTGTTTCATTCAATAATTAGGTCGACACCCCTTATAATTTAAGTACTATATATATATATATATATATATATATATATATATATATATATTACTGTGAAAATTCTCGTCCGCTAGAACTGTTCCTTTCTAAAAAAAACATTCGAGCCCCACAGATTGGGCGTCATGTATGCTGTGTATCCTACAAAAAGCCTCACCAGAGTAAAAAAAAATATTCGAGCCTCTCAAACTGGGCACCAAGATTTGCTGTGATTCTCGCCCTGTTGAATCTCTTCTGATAATCGCCTCTGTACTCTTTCCGCCTCGGCTGCTCCCCTAGATAACTTTCATCCTCATTCATAAAAAAAAACAAACACATTCCTACCACAAACATCAACGTTAACTCTATTTACATCAATATTCATAATACATTAAAGTTTCAAAATTAAATTTCAGCATAAATTTCAGTATAATAAAATTTCAAGTTTAAATTTGTCTTCAGTTTTAATTTGCATCCAGAATTAAAGTCCTGGTAGGATGCCTACTAATTAATTTAACAATATTTGCAGACCTGAGTCTGAGTACAAAGGGAGCATCTCCAACCCCTTTACGTTAATCAAACAGGTTAGTCTAATTGAGCTCAAAGACCCAAATTTTCATCATAATCAAGAACATAAACTGCTAAATACTCCTTTCTACTTAAACAAGAAAATTTCACCTTAAAATTAAAAATTTTTGTTTGTACAAATTCACTACTGTCCACTTTTTAGCAAACAAATTATAAAGTTATTCAACACACACCAAAACATCAAAAATCGAACAACAAAGCATAAGTTACCTGAAGGTTAATGCACTCGTGGCTCCAATGTACATCGTCCTTTGTTAATCACACCATTCCAACTGGGTTATGTTTACGGCTTCTGATTCTGAACGCTTTTAATATTTTCTACACCACCATTCATCTAAAGTTGTTTCAGGGCTTCTCAGGAACTCATCTAAGTATATCAAAATCTTGTTTTGTGGATCCAATCACGATTACGAATAACATTTAATTATTAACACCCCCGAAAAATAGCAAAGAAATTCATACTTCTTTCACGCTATACCCAAAACTGCCTACTTTTGTTTATTCATTTATCGTTACAAATTTGGATAATTGGTACAGTAATACTCGCAAATATAACTAGACTTTATTACCTTGTATCTTCTTTTCTAAGTGCACTAATGCATAATAACTTGTATCGTAGCACGTAAAGAGCAAACTGTTTTAAAGTATTCAATAATCACAAAATATAAGAGCAAACTGTTTAAAGTATTGAATCAAAATCGAAAATCTAAGAGAGCCCAACTCCTATAAACACGGGTATATAATAGCACGCCTGCATGTCGGTTTTGTCCCGCGACGGCCAGTTTTCAGAATTTCGCATTCTCTGTTCCCTTCTCGACAGTCCGGCACGCGATTCCACAAAATTTGCACTCGCGCCAGTTGAAAATCTAAGAAATTTTCACACGGCTCGCAAACACGTCCGAGAATAACTAATTAATTTTGTATAGAAGTCGTTACGTTTACACCTCTCATATCTGCATCTTATTACAACCAATCGTAGCCCTCGTGACGCTACACAAATCACGCCTTTAATTATTAGTGTCTCTGCTTGAAGCATTTTATCCTTCCTTTTCTAACTTGGCCTGAGCGGTACAAATCAATACTCTGTATTATGGGCTATTTCAATCCACGTGGATTCGTACGTGACTTACTAGAGTTAAATAACCCCACATCTAACCTTCCCGTTAATATAAGCTACGGTTTATCCGACCGTTTGCAATATACGCAGAATTTTCATGTTTATTCAAACAAATTAAACTGAAATTGACTTTTAAAAATATGCAGGTGTGTGCTCCTAATTAACGTTCTAATATAATTCTCAGAGCTTTTATTTCATGGTATTTTAACCTTGGATTTTCACAGGCTTTTATGCTTATTATATTATTAATAATGGTTCAATTAACTACAACTAAAATAATAATGAATAGCATTGACTTCTAATATAAATTTTGCACGTAATTTCTATTTGTTTCTTGGAACAATTAAATTAAATACACGTTGAGCATTTTAATTCTGCTTCTTTTTATAGAAAGCGTCCTTATACACGGTGATTAAAATTATTTGATGTCGTTAATTAATTTTCTACCCTGGTCTAAATTTGAGTAATATATATATATATATATATATATATATATATATATATATATATACATATATCAACCAAAGAACTTTTCACAAATTTAAAAGACAAAACAAAAAAAATAAAGCAAAAATAAGCAATACAATATATAGAATCAAATGCTCATGTGGAGGACAATATGTAGGTCAATCAAAACAATACCTGGGTCACAGGCTTACACAACATAAAAGCGACGCCAAAATAGGAAAAACAACCTGCGCACTTTCGACACATATAAAAAGAAACAATCACACTTTAGATCTACAAAATGTTGAAATACTTGAAATAGAATCTAGTTATTACAAACGATTATTTTAGAATCCTACCACATTCAAAAAACAAATAACTGTTTAAATAAAAAAACTGATATTAATAATTTAGAAGCAGTATACTTTGGACTTTATAATTTTAAAAACTAAGTATAACATTCCTAATAACTAGACAACCAGGTCACATATACAGTGTCCAAGATTTCTTCACAAAAAATTTATAAAAATAATAACGTTTTCTCAACTCACTATTTTTAAATAAAAGTAAATAAAACTAATAAATTAGAGATACAACAACCCAAAGACAAACCAGTTTCCTATTACACACACACGGACGCACGCACGCACGCGCGACACACACACACACACACACACACACACACACACACACACACACATCCACACACTTCCACACACACATCCACACACATACAAACTTAATAAAGATTGGTTGGTCAGATAAATCAAGAATTTCTAAATAATCATAATATTTTGTATTTTAATCAAATTATTTAAACGTAGAAAGCTAGTTTTGACAAACATCACTTTTAACAACTTTCAATGAAATGACGTTACATGTCAAAACAGGTTTTCTACAAAAAAACACATTAAGTAAGTAATTTATAAGTTTTATATATATAATTTAATGCTATCTACTTTGTAGCTTATGATTAAGGAAACAAATTTTCCGAAACGTCAAGTATAATAAATGTTTTAAACTAACACCACTAACTTATTTCGAACGAAATATATCGCAAGATTCAAACAAAGTCAATTAGTGTATAACAAATACGTTCGTTAGTGAAAGCAAGATCAACTATATATATATATATATATATATATATATATATATATATATATATATATATATATATATATATTGCCATGATTTGCTCTTATTATGTAGCACGATTGGTACACGATTTTATTGCTGTGATATAGCCTTTTCGGTTTTCAAGCCCCTACGATGTTGTACGTTATATTTTATTTGTTTACCACGACTAACTCGCTGAATAAATCTTATTTTACCCTTTAAATGGATTCAAATAAAGCAGTTCAAAATCACACAATAATTGATAATATGTACAATGTTGTGTAACATCAACATTTTCCCTTTTATAGATTATATACATTTACCAAATTTATGTTTTTCTGAAAGCCATCAAAATATCTTTTAATTACTCTCAAATATCTTCGAATGTTCTAAGATGATTTTTCCTGTTTTGATATTTTCAAATGACCTTTTTGATGACTTTTACAAATACATAATGTATAACAAATATTAAATTTGAAACAGTCTTTAAATAAAATGTTTGAAAATCGCTAGCCTGAAATGGTCACTGAAGTTTCCTCATAATGTCTGTGTTCTGCATCCCTTGTTGTGTCCGCCTTACTTGTTGGCCAGAATTATCCACTTTTGATGTCTGGTACATTTCCTTCAGACGTATTTTAAGATTTGCGTTAAGACTTAGACCTCAACATGAACATTGACTCAACAAAAGCTGTCACAACCCAAAATGGCATCAACAAAATGCCGTCTCAATAAGATGGCATCAGCAAAAAGCGGTCCCAATAATATAAGCCGTCTAATATAAGCCGTTCCAATAAAGAAGCCCTGTTTTGTTAAATATTTAAAATAGAATTAATTAATTGTTTAACTTACGTCTATTTGTAGATAGGCTTATTTTCGTCGCACAATTTCTCACTTTCAAACTTTACTTATTCTGATTTTTGTTTCACTAGCTAATTACGTAACTCTCTACTGCATTTTAAACATAGTTTGTGCCTGGTTGATTATGAACTGAATGTTTATTTATTTCCTATTGTATTTATAAGCCAGTCCCACCAATCGTTTTCATTGGCGTGTTTATTGATCAAGGCTTGTACTTTTCCTTATCTGGCAGAGCTCGGTATTTTCTCAAATTCCCTGGTTTAATTCTTCGTCGAAATGCTTTCTCAGTCACGTAAGCATTCTGTTAAATCACAGTATTTTGTTAGTATTTCCAATCATAGCTTTATCTAGTCACGTATTCAATGTTTGTCAATTGAAAGTCCAAGATTTATCATATAATTGTACCGCATGGTGTTTGTTTGTTTATTACAGAATGTTGGTTTTCTGAACAAATGTGTCTTTCTAGTCACGGAATTTATTGACGTGTTAAGATGCGTTTGCATATGGATGCGTTGATATTTTCGACGTAATAATTAAATATTTGAATGCCAATTTATCTATGTTCCCCGATAATTTTATTTGCTGCAATTAGTTTCTTCTAAAATCTTATCTTTACTCGTAAATTATATTTAAACATTTTATACGACGCACACATTACTATCCTAATTAAATGTTATCGGATTATTACTAAAGGAGCTTCCTGTTCATGCATTTAATCAAATATCTTTGATATACAGTGTCCTCGCAATTAGCTTTTTGTAGAATAGTCGATTAACTCCTATAATTGATGGAATATCTGATTTTTTTAAAGTTAAAGTTATTATTTATCATACAACCCCTATGACTTGTTCTACCCTTAAACTACCCTACTATCATAGCATATATATATATATATATATATATATATATACAGTGTGTCCAAATTTCGAGTCTCTACATTGTGATTTCAGTTATTATAAGAGATAGAAATTGGGTTAAATGGGGAAAGATTTGGAGGAATCCAGGCCAGTTTTGTATCCGTTTACAAAATTGGTGTAAGTTGTCTGGTTTTGGAGATATTCGAAGAAAACTAAAAATGGCGGATTTTGTTTTTTGATAATGAAACATGAATCATAAGTCCCACCATCACAAGACTTGCACATTATTAAGACACTTTTCTAAAAGGAGTATTTTAGCATAAACAGAATCATTCGACTGTCTTTTGTTTTCGAGGAAACGCCCACAACTTTTGTTTTTCTTATGGCCGCCATTTTGAATATTAAGTGAATATTATGCGCCTTAAAATTACCTTTTCAAAAATATGCCACATGTCTATAAAAAAATGCAAAACTATCCTAAATTTTAAAAATAACTAAATTTGTATGTTCTTTAACGTTTGGTAATCCCAACAGGGCAAAAATTTGATTGCAGAATGCAGACACCTGAGCAATAACCAGGCCATTGCCCTTATCCAAGAACCCTGGGTGGCATGCTCAGGAATCTCGGGACTAGGAAGTCTAAATGGTACTATCTTTGCGGCTAGTAACCAACCTAAGCCTAGGGCATGCATCTACATACCCAGGCACATAAATGCCCTCCTCCTGCCACAACTGAGTGGCCGTGACGTCACAGCCGTACAGATCACATGCAGGCTGGGAGGAATTACTGACATAATCTTGGTTTCAGCCTATTTTCCAATTGACCATGACCCACCTCCTCCGGAGTTGACGGCAGTCATTGATCACTGTAATAGGCACAAAAAGCATCTGATTATCGGATGCGATTCCAACGCGCACCATGTGGTATGGGGTAGCGCAGATACTAACCCCCGTGGAAAAGTACTACTCGAGTATATATCGAGTAAGAATCTGGAGATACTTAACTGGGGCAGCGAACCCACGTTTGTGACATCTCGCTTCCAGACAGTCATCGACTTAACCCTTGCATCGTCAGACATTTCAAGGCATATCTTGAACTGGCAGGTGACGCCTAAAGCGACACTGTCAGATCACAGATTGTTAAGTTTTAATTTAAAGGCAGCAGTAGCTGTCTGTAAAGAATACAGGAACCCAAAAGCGACCAACAGGTCTGTCTACCTAGACAGCTTGGAGCAACGCCTTTTGACATCACAAGGTACTGATAACCCAAAAACTATAGAAGAGCTACAGAGATACTCGGTCTCTCTCCAAAACTCCATCGTAGAGTCCTTTGAACAGGCATGCCCGGTCAGGACAGATTCTACTCGCTCCAGTACTCCATGGTGGGGCGCGGAGCTACAGAAGCTGAAAAAGACTCTGGGCAAACTGTTTAATAAGGCAAAGAACACCAGAAGTATGGCTGACTGGGAGGCATATAAAAGCCACCAGCGACTATACAAAACGACAATTAGAAAACGACAGTGAGACTCATGGAAGACCTTCTGTAACTCAGTCGAGTCTACCAATGCAATCTCTCGCATTAACAGGATCTTGTCCAAAGACCCTCGTCATCAACCATGCTGTCTGAAACGTGTGGATGGTACATACACCACCAACGAGGCAGAAACAGCGGAGTTACTCGCGGACACGCACTTTCCAGGCAGTGTCACACGACCTTTTTACGGGTTGGATCAACCCAGCTCGGCCTCTAACGGGGCCGACTGGGAGGTTTCAAACCGGGTAGTGGGTGAGAGAAGAATTAAATGGGCTATCTCAACTCTCAAACCGTTTAAGTCCCCTGGATTGGATGGCATCTTCCCCGCCCTACTACAGTGGGGAGTGGAGAGGCTGACACCGTTCCTTGTCGTACTTTTTAGGGGCTGTATTGCTTTTAGATACATCCCCAGCAGTTGGAGAGAGGTTAGAGTTGTCTTCATTCCTAAACCAGGTCCAGGCTAAATCCTACAGACCGATCAGTCTCACGTCTTTTTTGCTAAAGACCTTGGAGAGATTGTGCGACAATGATATGAGGGAGAGGATAATGCTTTCTTATCCACTTCACCCAAATCAACACGCCTTTATACCAGGTAAATCAACGGAATCTGCCCTGCACGCTGTTGTAGGACGGATCGAAAAAACCCTAGACAATAACATGTCCGCCTTAGGCGCATTTATTGATATTGAGGGTGCGTTCAGCGAAACTACTTTTGCAAGCATCGATAGAGCTCTACGGACACATGGAGCTGAGGACACCCTTCGGCAGTTTACCATGCAGATTCTGCAATGTCGACGGGTACACATAAATGTGGAAACCTCAGTAATTAGGGTGGTGGATAAAGGCTGTCCCCAGGGGGGCGTGCTGTCACCGCTACTATGGAATTTAGTAGTGGACAGCCTTCTCCAACGTCTTAATGAGGCAGGTTTCTTCACGATAGGTTACGCCGACGACTTAGCTATTCTAATAGTCGGCAAATTCGAACAAGTGCTGTGTAATTTGATGCAAGCAGCACTAAGGATCACGGAGCTCTGGTGCTCCGATAACTTTTTAACCATCAACCCCAACAAAACGGCGTTGGTGTTGTTTTCCAATAAAAGGAAGCTGACGGTAACTAAATTGACAATGCTCTTCCAAACTTCCCTGCCCTTATCAGCAGAAGTCAAGTATCTGGGCATTATACTTGATAAGAAGCTGAACTGGGCCAAACACCTACAAATGAAAACTAGCAAAGCCAACCAAGTGTTCTGGCAATGCAAACGTGCCATAGGCAAACTTTGGGGTCTCCCACCAAAGGCTGTCCTGTGGCTATACATCATGGTAGTAAGGCCGATGCTCTGTTACGGCGCTGTAGTCTGGTGGCGCAGGACCAGACTGGCCCATACAGTCCAAGACCTTACTCATATCCAAAGGGTGGCCTGTCTAAACATTACAGGTGCATTGCGTTCCACACCTACTGCAGCCTTAGAAGCCATCTTAGGCCTCACTCCGCTGGACCTACATGTGGAGGAGGTGGCTTTGAGAGCGGCAATGAGGCTGCGGTTCAAAGGTCTATGGATCGATAAGGGAGGCGGTGGTAGACACCACAACATACTAAGAGAGGCGGTGCAGAACACCCCTATCTTGGGAGGAGTGGTTGATTCGATCGCACCCATATTCATTTCCAGGAGGCGCTTTGGGGTTTGTCTAAACACTGAGGACGCCTCCTTAACGGAGATCTCCATCTACACAGATGGCTCCAAAACAAATGAAGGTACCGGGGCAGGCATTTTCTCCGATGACCTAGACCTTCATGAAAGTGTTGCGCTGGGCAGGCTGGTAACTGTCTTCCAAGCGGAGGTCATAGCCATCATGCACGGCGCTAACGCCATACTGGAACGTGGAATCCAGAACAAAGCTATACGCATCTTGAGCGATAGTAGAGCAGCTCTTCTGAGCTTAAACAAGCAGAAGCTTCTCTCGGGGTGGTATACCAATGCCATCGTGTTCTCGAGCTCGTTTCTGATACAAACGCCCTTGAACTGGTTTGGATCAAAGGGCATTCAGGAGTACATGGTAACGAACAGGCAGATTCTTTGGCGAGGCAGGAGCGGCTCGGGGTTTTGTCGGCCCTGAGCCATCGGTTGCTATTGCGCCATCTGTGGTGTTCTCCATGATAAGACAAATAACCCACCGCCGTCACAAGGATAGGTGGGCTTGTACATTAAGCTGCCGGCAGGCAAAAATGTTTATAAGGTCTCCCATGACCAAAATAGAAAAATTTGTCATACGCTTGCCAAGACAGAAACTACGGCTACTAGTAGGTATTCTGTCCGGGCATTGCACTTTAAGGAAGCACCTGCACAGGATGGGTCTGTCAGACAACCCCACCTGTCGCGGCTGTCAACAGGAGGATGAGACGGCGGAGCACATTCTGTGCACCTGTCCGGTACTCGCCCGACTTCGAGGATCCATGCTGGGGGACTTTCGGCCCGAGAAGGCCGGAATTCGAGACACCCCCTGGTCCGACATCCTCAAATTCACCTGCAATGTCGGGTGGTTGAGCAATGAAGGACCAACCTAGGGCAAGGAAGGCAGCACAATGGGCCCACCAGGAGGCCTAAGTGCGCGTGGCTTTAAGTCACCCTTCCCAAGTTAATCAATCAATCAATCTATTAGATTTTCAGGAAATGAAGCTAGCAAAACGAGTTTTTATTACATTTAGAGACCTGTTGAAACGTTTCAAAAATGTCTATAACTTTTCATAAATATATTCAAGAAACCCCAATTTGCCGGCTCTTACACTTTTAAATTATTATTGAAATAAAACAGTCTTAAAATAAATCATCAAAAAATATCTAACCTGAAGTGGTTTTGTAGGAGCTCTGCATTCCTAGGAATTGAAGTCGACATCCAATCAAAATTTAGTATCCAAATCGTTATTCCAATGAAAGTTTTTCATTTCCGTAATAGAATATTTACCATTTTCAGAGATTATTAAATTGTTTGAACAGACAGCATTTTCCAGAGTTTCGTATCCCAAATTGTATTTAAGATCGTAATGGATCGTTATTAAAAGTTTCGTAGTTATTCAGAATGTAATTTAGAACGTAGTTCTTCAGAAGGTATTTAATCAGAAGGTATTTAACCAGAGGGTGTTTAATCAGATGGTAGTTATTCAGAACGTATTTAACCAGAGGGTGTTTAATCAGATGGTAATTATTCATAACGTATTTAACCAGAGCCCTGTTTTATTTATTATTAGAAATGATATAATTTCACTAAATCTTATTTACTTACGTATTTTTAGAAGTACAGCTCTCTTTGCACAATTATACACTCTTTAAAATAATTTTCACTTAACTTTCGCGTAAATATTTATCACATTTGAGTATAGTGACTGCCCAGTTCAAAAGTATACTAACTCAATATTCAATTGTTAAGATATTTATAGGATCGGCCCCTTTTAGTTTCTGATTCGTTGACTCCACGTGCTGGGCGAGACCAAGTGTATTATCACTTGTTATTTTGGGAATTTTACCAGTTGTATGTATTTTAATTGCACGAAGCGATGCTCTTGGTCACGTAATTTAATGTTATACCTATGCATTTACTTCAGAAATCCCAGGAATCTTCATTCAATCGATCACGTCGTATTGTTTGTTGGCCTTATTCTAATCTGAATCGAATAAATTTGGTGTTTGTTTATTTCCTAATAAATTGGATTTTTGAGCAAATGTGATACTTTTAAATCACGTACGCTTTTCAAATAATGCATAATTTCTAAGTGCGTTTAAGATGATATATCCATGCATTTTTTTGAATATTTGTCTAGCCAATTCATGCAGGTTTTTCACTGATTTAAATTCAATGCGTTTCGTTATTCTACGAACCCTATGACTTAACCTACCCTTAAATTAACCTTACAATTACAGCAATATATATAGTTGGTTATTTTTTTCCAATCTAGTTAACGTACTTTGAATTATTTTACCCAAAATTACGTTATAAACAGTTATTGTAAAATTGTCTTTTGCATTAGTAATCGGGGCATCTCTTGTTGTCTCTGAAGCCATTCTTTTCTTAAAACGAATTTTTTTAATTGGAAACGCATCTTCAATTTCTATGTTATGTATATTTCTTTGTTGCAACTTATTAGAAACCTGCTTTATAAAGGACTTCTAAGCGGTTGTTATGGCGCCGGCATCTCTTTGTATATTCCTTATTTGTTTTAAAGTTTCTAGCACCAATTGATGACATTTAAGTAGATCTAGTTCGCTTGTTTATAAATAACTTGATAATGATCTAGTGAGACTAAAATTTTTTAAGTAAATCTGTGCCACCAATATTGTTTCGTATTTTAAGAGAGAATCCCTAAAATTTTGCGCTTTGGCCCGAACTTCAAAATTCATTTCCTTTTTATTTATAATTGTGGTATGTACAACAACTATATCAACAAATAGGGAATCAGAATTACTGTACTTTTCAAATGAACCAAATATTCTCAGTAATGCCTTTTCCTCAGCCCACCATCTTGTTTTGCTTATAGTTTGTAATTTTTTCCTTTTTTCGATATCAAACCTAATATTCGTCCGTTTATAAAATTCCTTAAAAAATATAGCTAACGCATACAATAAAGAAAAAATGACGCAGCAGCAATTGGATCTTTGTGGAGTCACAAAGTACTAAATTGAGAATATGGCCGTAACACCATACTTGAATTTGTTGAAGTAAAATACCACTTACTCAAGCAAAAAAGCCGTTAAACTGACCCGACGTATTCGTTGCACCATCAATAGCATTTGCTATACGCTGCTGAATATTTAAATTATTTACAAGTAATACATTTGTTAAAATCTCTAAGAAACTCTCACCAGTAGAACTTTCGCAGCTTATTACAGCAATTAGTTTTTCATTGATTTTTCCTTTAAAAACATATCTTATAACAACACTGCATTGCTCTTTTACTGAAACATCCTGGATTGTATCAAGTTGTACTGAATACATACCTGCGTTTTGAATTTGGTTGGAAATTTCTTTTTTAATCAATGACGCAATAGACTGTATTACTACAACTACCGTATTTTTTGATAGCAAAGTTAATAAACTTCCTCGTTCTTTTCTACTTACACCAGACTTGTTCATAAGCAATCTCGCTTTTATTTATTATAATATTTAAATGTTCTTTTAAAACAACGTCATACTTGCTTATTAACAAAACAGGTTCTAAAAAATTGCCATGGTCAAGTGTGGGATCATCTAGTGTGAATGCAACCTCAAATTTAGTGCCTCTAAAACTTAAAACCACGTTTTCCTATAAGTTTTACTATTTTTACAACTCTTCCTAGAATTTGTCACTTCATTTTAACTTAGTCTTTTTCATAGCCTTTTGGCTTGATAACAACAGGGTGTTAATATTTTTTTCGTGCAAGTGTAAACAATAAGCTTCTGTACAATGACTATGCATTTTACTATCTTTGTGTTCTTTAATTATTTGATGAATATGTTTCCAACCGTTCATTCTTTCGATAAACGAATTACTTTTGTTTGTTTTTGCAAACGCTAGGCAAACAGCAATACACTTTATTATTTAATTCATTATAACTAAGTCAATAACAGCTTTAACCCTTTTCTATGAAATATTTTCTTGGAAAAAGATAAATTACTGAATGAAGAAAGTTGCTTGGGATGCAATTTGAAAAATAGAGACATATCGGACACATAAGGCCTAACAAATACATCTAACGACGATTCAGTGGCTGCTTTATCCCCATTTGAGTCTTTTTTTGCTGCCATAATTGTTGACGAAATTGGACGTTTAACTGCTACTGTATTTTAAACTTATAATGCTAGTTAAGGTCCGAGCCTTGAAAGCTGCTTTTTTAAAAACCAGTTCCAAAACTTCTTAACAAATTTATTTTTAAACAGACATTAATTATAGAATTTTACAGAACTTGATTTAAATTACTCTTATGTTAGAAAATAAGTATTAAATGTACTATTGTGAGTAGCCTAAGCAACTGCAATGTTAAAGAGGAATACTTTAACTGACTGCCGGGTCTTGGAGCTCCCGGGCTTTTTATAATTTCCCTACCCCCTCACATGGCTGAAGGAACTTGCAGATCTCATGTCTGCTTATTCTTAATACTATTCATAAATACAATGTTGTAATCTTAATTTCTAAGTAATAACGGTATCTTGACCGTCGGTGACCTGACATCTGCACTGCCACTATCGTCTGCGATACAAAGTATTACATCCGTTCTCATGAACTGTTAGTAAACTTTATAAATTGTCCTTGTGTTACTTCACTTAACATTTTCTTAACACTTTCTAATAATTCTTAATTATTTCTATTTCTTTATACATATTCTCAATTGGGGGATACATAACTCCTCTAGAAGTACATGAAAAATTAAGGGTTTTCCTTTTCTTAATTTTTAATTTAAAATTCATTATTTAATTTCATTGCTTAAAGTCATAGTTTCTAATGGTATATTTGTTTCTTTGTTTACCTTTGTTGCCTTAAATCTAAAACTGTTTTCTTTATTTTTATATCTAATATACATTTTGTAAATTACATAAATGTACAATAATATAGTCAAAATGATTAATACAATTGTCCAAATACTAATGTTTTCGTAGTGTAATTTGGGCGTATTTAATTCACTCAAATGTTCTTTGTAGTTTTTTATTAGTTTCATGGCGTAGTTGAGGTCGTCTAATTCTAGATGTTCTAGTTGCATGGGTTTTTGAATTATTTTTTCATCTTCGATTGGCGTTGTCTTGATTTGTAATTCTGGTAAGTTTGCTAGTTTCTTGGTTACTACGGGATCTTGATAAACTCTGATTATTTCATTTTTCAGTTTTAAATAACAATCTTGTTTGAGGGTGATTAGTTTACTTCATGTTAGTGCTAAGTTGTTTTCTGTAACTTTTTGAATTTTCATATTGGTGATTTGTACGGGTTTGGCTTCTCAGTTCTCGTAATGATTTGAAAATTTTAATAATTGTACTTCGCAAGGGCTATCTTCTTGAATAGTTGTTGTTGTCAACGATTAGCATAAATATTGATTTGGTGTGACTTCGTTGCATTTTTCGTTTGTATAACCATATCTTAGTTCATTGTCCTTGTGTTACTTTGTTGCGCTTCACTTAACATTTTCTTAACACTTTCTAATAATTACTAATTATTTCTATTTCTTTATACATATATCAATTGGGGGATACATATCTTGCTAATGTTTGTGGTTCTGCCAATTGCAAAAAAGTAGAGGTCGATGGTTGAAATGTTTGCAAGAAAGTTGATGTCTTTCCTCTGCCAAGCTTACCTGTTCTGTCGTTTGTTGAAAATACCTTGTAAGTTTCGCGCATTTTTTTTATTTTTCCACCAATAATTTCCCTTTCTTTTCGCGAAGTTTCTCCGCACCCCCTTTAGCTTTTGTACATGGCTCCATATTTACACAGTTATTATCTATTGAATTGTTTAAACCAACAGTAATATAAACTATAGTTATGAGTACTTTTACATTTTATAAACTAGTGTATTCAGAATGGTCCCCAACTTTTATATGCACAAAACTAGCACGGCAACACTAAATCTAAAAATCAACTATCTTAAAACAAAACATTTATGTTTATTACCCGATTCCGATATAATTTACACGCATTCGGAAAGGAACTGAATACTCAACTAAAAAACTCAAAAAAGCATAAAAGCAAAATAAAGAGAGGTATCTCTTAGGATTTTATGATAACGGTAGTTGTAGTTCCAGCAATCTGTAAATAAACAACGCAACAAACAGCTCTGGACGAGACGGCGACATAATCACAGAATCAGAAATACCTGCACCTCACAAATTCAACCCGGTATTGACCATATTGTATAGAATTTCTTGTAACATGTCTGACTTATCAAAGGTACAGGTACTACATTCTTTTCTCGGTAAAAGAACAATTAACTCTAAACCCTCCTTGCACTCCATTGGAAGCTTTGGAATCTTCTTAAAGTTGTATTCCTTTTATTTTATTTATAGTTTGTAACATTGTAACTGAAAATAAATATGTAAGAAAGAGCAAACAAAACATCGTCAACAACGGAATGTACTAAGTAGCGGAACGCATTTAGCATTTACTGACTGACTGATATGCAAAATAATGTAAAAATGGATATATTGGAGATAGATTGGGGTTGAATAATGCTACATTCATTCGCCTTTTACAAATCAAGTTCTCCTTCCTTTTTCCAATTACGCAGACCAATGGTGACTTATTTATTAGAGTGCACACTTTTAAATTACATTAGAACAGTAAGACCAAAATGGCCTTTTGCTGTTTTTCTTTTTTCATTGCAAAGACGCAATTGGAATCATCGGCGTTTCACGAGAGCACTGGTTAAGTATATGAAAACTGTTTGCCTGGGTTCATAATATTATTCATATTATTTTAACCATCATTTTTTCTTCGGCCCAAAATGCATCGGACCACCAGGATTAATCCCGGTATCCCGATAGGCCAGTCCGCCCCTGTGTAGATATCTGTTGGTTCTAGAAAATTTTAAATTCTAAAAATCATATGTTGGATTCTTATAGTAAATTAAAGCTGATAAACCAAAATCTCATCTTTTAAGGATAATAAAGAAAACGGCGTCAGAGCTTAACAATTTTGTTGCAATTCTCTAATACAAATTTTTGGTATTGTAAATACTTCATTTTGTATTTAACAATTATTTAAATTAATTGTTTATTCTGTTTTTATTTAAAAAATATGTGCATGATGTAATCATATTAATCGACGTGCACTGTACATATTAATCAGATATCTGTATTTACTGTTTTAGTATAAATATAGTAAGTATTTCGGCGTAGGTACCGGTAAGTATTTTGCTGTTCTAAATCAGTATCGTCCAATTAGCTTGCTACCTGTGCTGGAGAAAGTTTTGAATCGCGTTATGACTACCCGAGTTGAGCACTTAGTGCGTGACAGCGGCGGTTTTAATAACCGACAGTTCTGTTTTAAGGAGGGAAGTCGACTTTCGACGCATTAGAGTTCGTTGTCGGGGAAATTAAGCAGGCGAGAGATGCTAAAGAGTACTGTGTTGTTGTTGCTTTGTACATTTCAGGAGCATTTGATGCTGCCTGGTGGCCATTGATTGTAGGCGTCGCCGTAGATCAATGTACTAAGCGTAAGACTACGGATCCCAAAGTCCCGGGTTCAAATCCCGACACGGCCGACTGCTTGAAAAATGGCAGGTGAGCATTTTTCACAAATATTACGCCCTCGTTCGGATGAGAGGTTAAATGGAGGTCCCGTGTGTGAGTGTTGTCACGCACGTTAAAGATCCCTCCTTGCCTGGGACGGCAAGGGTTCGGCAAAATTCTAAATTTCCAGGCAACAAAAAACTCGCCTCCTGGCCAATGTAGTACCTTCGGGTGGAGCATTGGAAATGTAAATGAACGGCCATTGATTGTTTGCGAGTTGGAAAATAGGGGTTGTCCGCGAAATTTAATGTCTTTGGTCAAGAGTTATTTCTCGGGGCGATTGGCACAGGTTGAAATTCCGGGTGAAGTTTAGTCGCGCGAGGTGGAAAGTGGATGTCCGCAGGGGTCATACTCTGGTCCCACATTTTGAAGTAGTTGTATGAGAGCATCTTCAGGGTCAAGTTGCCCACAGGATCCTCAATCGTTGGGTTTGCGGATGATACGCTTTTAATTGTCAGATCGCGATTATTAATGGATATGCGTGCAAAACCGAACGAGGCGCTTAATAAACTACACGAATGGTCGCAGGCGGTAAAATTAAAATTTAACACGGCGAAGTCAGAGGCGCTCTATTTCGAAAAGAAACCGGAACAACGACCCCTTAGGCTAGAGCTGGGAGGGGAGAAAATACCGTTTAAGGAAGCAATTACATACCTCGGGGTAAAAATTGACGATAAGTTAAATTGGAAAGCTCACGTGCAGTACGTTAAAAGCAAAGGCAGTGAAATATCAAACAAAATGATGGCGGTGGCGAAAATAAACTGGGTTTCAGGGGCGAATCGCTGAGGACGGTCTATGCTGGAGCGATCGAGCCGGCAATGCTGTACGCAGCATCTGTATGGGCGGAAGTTTGCAAAGTCCGAGAGATGCGTCAATTGACGAGCGTTCAACGCATTATCGCGGTGAAGGCGGCGAGGGCGTACAGGACCATCTCCACGGAGGCGGTGCTGGTTATCAGTAGGACTCTCCCTATCAAATAAGTCGTTAGGGAGGTTCGAGATAAAAGGTTAGTTGGTACAGGGAAGGGACGCGAAATTATCGAAGAAATTCATCTTGGCAAAAGAGAGGTAGAGAAAAAGATTGTCGTATCAGAGTTAGGGCACCCGGCCGATATTAGAGGAATCAAGTTTGTCGAAGGCGGTGGGGACGCGACGAGTATCACAATTTATACAGACGGTTCACGTATGGATGACGGGCAAGCAGGCGCGGCGATTGCTGTGTTTAAGCAGGAAAGAGAGGTGTTTCAGTTTCAAACCAAACTCGCAAACTGGAGCACTATCTTCCAGTGCGAATTGGTAGCCATACGAGAGGCAATCGATTACGTCATAAACCACACGGGCAGAGATGAATATTATATAATCAGCGACAGCAAATCAACGCTGACGGCTTTGACAAACATGAACATCTTGACAAACCTCCAGGCGGACGTTTGGAGGATAGCGCATACGGCGCTCGAGTTTCGATGTTTAAAGTTCTGTTGGGTTATGTCGCACTATGGTAACGTAGGGAACGATAGGGCCGATGAATTAGCTAAAGAGGCCGCGACGGGCGACTTTCGGATATCACATTCGTCGATACCGAGGTCTTTAATTAAAAGAAAGCTGCGCGAAAAGTCAATCAGACAATGGGAAGAGAGGTGGAACAAAGCTGCCATGGGCAGGATGACCCGCAAATTCATACCGAGCTTAGAAGCTAGAGGTAATATCGAGGTAAAACTCCATTATAAAATAGTGCAGCTGATAACAGGGCACGGTGCCCTAAAAGCGTATTTACAAAGATTCGGTTTAACCGACAACGACCGCTGCGAATGCAGTGAGGGCGCTGATAGCGCAGAGCACGTGCTTTTCGACTGCCCGCTTGAAGCGGCAAATCGAGGGTTAGCTGATAGCAAATTAGCTATCCTAGGTCTAGCATGGCCAAAGAACCTAGAGGAAGTTGGGGAAGTGGCTAAGCAGAAGGCGTTCTGGGCAGCCTTTAAAGAGTTCGCGAGAAGGGTCGCGAGATTAGACGACGATAACCGCGCGTAAAACGAAAGGGGGTTGGGGAGGGGATGATTGAAAATTTTAGATTTTAACCTGGCGTTAAATGATATGAGTTTGGTAACCAAAACCTGTATTTAAATAATTTTAAAAAAACGAAAAGAAATATAAAAACAAAAACTAAAAAAAAACAAAAAATAAATTATCATAATATTTATAAAAGTCCATATGCACGACAACCCCCGCACCACTAATACAATCACTATAACCAGTATATAACCCTATACGCGCGGAAATAGGGAATAAATAAAAAAACTTAAAACTTAATCCGGGCAAATAAATAAATAAGAACAAATAAATCAAAAAACCTCATTAAATTAAATCAATAATAAATAAAATAGAGTGAAACCGCGCATCCCTCCAGGACTTAAAAGTGAAGTGATTGTGATTGTGATACACCCCCGCGATTAATGCATAACCACCTGAACTTTAGTAGTGCATATCCATTTCCCCCTAGCAGTAAGTTTAAATGTATGCATGCGACCAGATCTTCGGATGCTGGAGAAATATATTAACGAGGTAAGAACAAAATTGTGGCGGTTGTGCTGAAATAAGCATTGATTTATAATAATTAGTAGATTTGAAATAATTTAACGAGCACGTTTTGTGCGTAATGGCGCTAGCCGGTATAATGCTTATGCGAGTTCACCTGATAATTTTGGTTATGCTTTTTACAATTTTATGCACTGCTCAACGCTTAATGCTTATAGATGTTTATTTATATATTTACATAAATATTTATATTTATTTTTATATTTATATTTTTGCCTGCTTTTATTGTTTGTGGCTTGATATTATTTGTTTGACGTTCTGCCGCCATTTTTGGTGGCAGCTTATATATATACAGCGAGTAAAATTGTTTGAAAGGATTGTAATTACAATATAAATAAGTTAGGGAATGATAGGGATAGCTAGGGACGAACTTAGACTGACAAATTACTTAGACCAGGGAAAACAAATTTGTAAATTTATAGAGCAGGTAAAATAGCTGAATTCACTATTAATATTTGGCGTATTCTTAGAAAATTTGAATCCATTTTAAATTAGCTAGCTAGATTTGGATAGTTTTAAGTCGACCCTTCAGGTCGCACCGGTAAGCAGAGCTGGCAGCTGCTATCCGGCATTACGGATCCGTCCTCATTCATTTTGTTTGTGTCTTGTTGATCGGGCACACTCCAAATCAACGCTAGGGATACCATCAATGAAACCCAATTTTTAGTTTTTGTTTCAGTTATTAGATTTTTATTTAGGATGTGTTAATTTTGAAGTTAGAATAATTAGGAGCACGTTTATATTTTCGCGTTTAAACCCAATGTAGTACTTTCAGCTGGAGCATTGGGGACGTGGCCGTAAGTATAGCGGCCCTTATTTAAATTATAATGTTCTAAATCAAGCGTATCTCCAACTTTATCGAGGAATGGGTGTTGTTAAACCTCGTTGATTTAATACTGCTAAATGTTCCAACGTGGTTAGAAAGAATAAGATACGGTAATAACTTCGTATGCATTAAACAAAGAGGCCTACCGTATTATGTTCAACAGCACACATTTGCGATTCCTTACGGTTGCCAATCATGAACTCTTTACCGTATATACAGGGTGCCCACAATTTATCTACGTATATGTGTAACTTTTTTATGGAAGAAGGTACAATGTTGGTTAAATTAGTAAAGTTGAGCAAAAATTTTGCTCAACTTTTTTAGATATTTGGAAAAACTGAATTGGTCATTTTTCAAACCTTACTAACTTTTTAACGGTTCAAACTATAGAGAAAATAAAAACTGCGTGTAATGTAAATTTTTACATAGAATACAATGGCATATACGATATTTTTAATAGAAAAGGGATTTTCAAGTTGCAAACATAGCCTCACTTTTTTAAATGTAATCTATAGTTTAATATAAGTCACGAGGGAAGGTTATTTTTTTTGATTACTCCCAGATAAGACTTGATACACTTATTTTCAGTAGTTTCTTCATAATAAAGAAAAACGATTTATTTATTTGCGGACATCAAGGAACCAACCCATGGATACATATTTTAAATAAACAAGATGCGTCAAAATCAATAACGGAAATACATGTTTGTTGTAGCTAGGAATACTAGTAATTGGCACCAAAGTATAAAATAAATGGATACCATACAAACTTAACCAAGGAAACACAAATTAATCAATGCCAATCTGCCCACTGCTAAATTGACATATACTTAAAATGACTTCCGTTAGCTCACAAACACATCTTGCACCTTTTAATTATTTGCTGTACCGTATCTAAAGTTTGTAGTCTTATACTTGTTATAGGTGCAGTATAGTAGAAACCAGGAAGGAAGACATCTACGTCATAGGTGTCTGACTAAATTTACAACATACTTTAAGGTTCTTTAAACGTTTTCCAATGCACATGATAAAGATAGCAATACGATTTGTGCGTATTTTAAATAAAGACATACGCCAACACATTCATCCGAGAAAATAACAGAGAAGTTAAGGTGTCCCTATGTTTTGGATCTTTATGTTTAACAGGCTAATGGGCATGATTTTATTAGGACAGGAAATAACATAACCGCATTTGTCTGCTTTTCCAGCGTTTATAGTTGCTTACATTTGATTGTTAGTTTGTTGAAATTAGCTAATATAATAAACAAATTACCGATTACATACTTAACACTGGCGGACCTTCTAAGAAAGTACTACACCTAATACCAAATGAGGAAGTTGGTCAACGGAAACTAATACGTTTCCAGCTAAAAAGTAATGAATAATTTCGTCTGGCATTGGGAAAGTAATTCGAGTATAGTGAACGAAAATTAATATAAATTGTTGGTTGTTTTGTAAAGAGAAAAGCCAATGACCGGTTTAGCTGTTATCGCATCTCGTCAGACTAGCGCATTTATTTCTACGAAACAACCAACCATGTTCTTGAATTATACACAACTCATGGTGTATTAATTAGTGTAAAATGTTTCTCATGCACCCTCTATACTCGAATGTAAACAACTAACCGTCTGTGACTTTTTCAACTCTCCGGCACAATAGTATAGATGGCATTGCTAAACAAGTGTTAAGTATGTAATCGGTCATTTGTTTATTTACATCTTGTCCTTTGACTAATTATTAAAATTTTATCTGTCAATGCCATCTATACTATCTTGTCGGAGACTTGAAAACGTCACCAATAGTTAGTTGTTTATATTCGAATATAGAGGGTGCATGAGAAACATCTTACACTTATTAATACACCATGAGTTGGGTATAATTGAAAAACCTGGTAGATCGTTTCGCAGAGAGAACTGCGCCAGTCTGACGAGCTACAACAACAGCGTAACCGGTCATTGGTTTTCTCTTTGCAAAACAACCAACGATTTATATTAATTTTCGTTCACTATAATAGAATTACTTTCCAATGCCAAACAAAATTATTCATCACCTTTTAGCGGGAAACGTTTTAGATTCCCTTGACTAATTTCCTCATTTAGCATTAGATGTAGTACTTTTTTAGAAGGTCCACCAGTGTTAAGTAGGTAATCAGTCATTTGTTTATTTTCATTTTGTCTTTTAACTAGTTATTAAAATTTTGTTTGGCAATGCCATCTATACTATCTTGTTGGAGACTTGAAAAGTCACCGATAGTTAGTGGTTTACATTCGAGTGTAGAGGGCGCATGGGAAACATTTTACACTTATTAATACACCATGAGTTGTGTATAATTCACGAACCTGGTTAGCTGTTTTGCAGACAGAAATGCGTCAGTCTGACAAGCTGCAACAACAGCGAAACCGGTCACTGCCTTTTCTCTTTGCAAAACAACCAACCATTTACACTAATTTTTGTTCACTATACTCGAATTACTTTCCCAATGCTAGACAAAAGTATTCATTACTAGCTAGTATTAATTCCGGCAGTTCTTATTAGAATGTATAGTGGTGTCATGCCGGCAAAAGAAAAAACCACTGTGTTCACAAGTCCAACCCTTGGTTGTAAATTTGTTAGAATGCTTCCAACAAGAACGGAATAATGGTGCACCTTTAATTTGTTTAAGTGTAGTACACGAGGGGTTAGTCTTTGGCTGTATTCATTGTATACGCTTGCTGTAATCACTTATAATCACCTGTAATCACTTGTAATCATACGTAATGACCTGTACACACATAATCAATTGTAATCTCATGAAATCACCTGCAATCACTTGTATTCACCTGTAATCACAAGTAAGCACCTGTAAATACTAGTATTTTTATACCGACTTCGTATGTTAGTGCCGCCATATTGTTTTTAGCACAAAAAGTGGTGGAAGGAAGTTTAGATTATCAAAACTTCGTACTATGGTTAATGAGCAGCCATACGTGTTAGCAAATTTTTCGATCTACAAGAAGTATGACGTCAACTTTTTCTACTATCGTAAACTTCAGTTTAAAGGACATAATGTCAAGGAATAAAATATACAGATATTGCAAAATGTTACCACTGACCTAAAACATCAGTATACATTTCCTAGGGAGGTAAACATCCATTTGGGTGCTAGTGCATCTTCCGAGCAACCTGAAATCATACAGGAGAATGAAATTGAGGAAGATATAGAAATTAACTCTGACGTTGATGAAGAAAGTAACTTTCCTTCTCAAGCAAAATGTTCATCATCAAAAACATTGACAGCAGAAGAGCAAAGTTTATTCAAGACAAAATTGGCGAAGTCGACATTGACATCTTACTGAAGGATTATTCTCACTCCTCTGAATTTAAACAAATAGATGGGAACATTCAATTATCGCCATTTGTCAAAATCGCATCTAACAGTACAAAACAAGAAAAACCTTAGTTCGGACAGGAGTATTAGAGTACAATAGGGAAGTCAGAATAATGTAAAAGAAAAGGCCAAGTAAACTTGAAGTTCTTGTGGAAAAATACTACGCTATATATTATGACGAAAGCTGGTACATCGGAAGAATTGTTAAAAAAACATCTGGTACAGATTATAAAATCACTTTTTTGAAGCAGAATATGGAACGCGTTCAGTGGCCGGCGAAGAGAGAAGTGTGCATTGTAAATAAAAATGATTGGTGTCTCTTCTTCATATAAGCATACATGATACAAAAAAATATTGAATCAATATTCAAGAAGATGCGAAAAGCTTAAAATTTAAATTTTTATAAAATTTGAAATTACATTATTGTAACTCTAAGTTAATTGCATGAGAGTGCATACAGATTGTTTGATATAAAGGCCCCGCTGTATAGCGGGTTTATTTGTAGTCGGAACTGTAATAAACTATATATATATATATATATATATATATATATATATATATATATTAGGCCCCTCGATGGGGAATGTCATAAAATGCTGTGATATTAGGCCTGAACAATCAAGCACTTATGATGTGGAATGTTAAATTAGTGTTTTTGCCCCGACTAGCTTATTTAATTAAATAAAACAAATCTACAATACACAATATAATGATTAAATATTTACAACTGTCAAAATTTTCCCTTTTTCAGAATATCTACATATACCAGATTTATGGTTTTTGAAGCCAGCAAAACTATCTTTTTAACTTATTTAGGAACCCTCGAACGTTCCAGGATGCCTATTCCCTTAGTCATAAATTGTTAAATGACCCATTTATATTTTGTTTACTCTTACAAATAAAGATGATAAATATTGAATTAAAAACAGTTTTCAATAATAAATTGTATCAAGATTGCTAACCTGGAATGGTTTCTGTAGCTCCTTTCTAGCCTGTGGTCTGCATCCCCATGAGTTGTTTCGTACCAAGTCTGAATATATCCAAATTAGAGTACTTTGATTTTAAAACTGTCTTTAATTGAAAGTCGAAATTAGAAGTCGTCATCATAACCAAAATTACAATCCATATCCAAATTACAGGTAGGTATTAGAATTCAATTTAAATATCGGTATTAGAACAATTTCGATGTAGGCATTAAAATCCCATTTAAATGTAGGTATAAAAACAATTTCAAAGTAGTTATTAGAACAATTTCGAAGTGGTTATTAGAACATTTTCCATTTAGGTATTAGAATCATTTCAAAGTAATTATTAGAACATTTCCATTTAGGTATCAGAAGCCCTGTTTTATTAATATTAGAAATGGATTTTTAATTACGTCGTTCTACTTACGTCTATAATAGATCGGCTTATTCCCGTTGCACAAATTTGTACACTTTTCAAATCTAATTTCACTTAAATTTTGTTTCACTGGTCACGTAAATTATTAGTACTTTCGAACATAGTCGTAGCCGAGTTTGAATATATACTAACTCGTCGCTTCATCATTATCGTATATAAAGCCGTACCTCCACCTGCTTTTCATTGGTTTATTTACGTGCTGGGACGACATTTTTACCTTTATCTTGTATACTTCGGGATTTTCACCAATTATTTCGTTCAAATATTCGAATGCATGCTTCACCAGTCACGTAATCCTCTCACATAACATGGTAATTTCCAACCTTTGACTTGTATTAACTCACATATTCCAATGTTTGTTATTTATTATTATCTAAACTTAACAGTCTGGTGCTTGTTTATTTCTACATAAATTGGATTTTTGAACAAATGTGAATTCTTCCTGTCACGTACGATTTTCTAATGATGCATAATTTAGATTGCGTGTACGATGATATTTTTAACGCAATAATTAAATATTTGTAATGCCAATTCATATAGGTTTATATCAGAGTATATCAGTAGTATATCAGAGCAGTGTAAAATAGTACGCTTAATTAAAGGCCTACTGTGTAGATTTAAATCATTCAATTAGAGTGTAGGGTTTGTATATAATCATAATCAACATGTAGAAGGAAGTAATGTAGAATTTAATTAGATAATACGCGTTATTAAAACCGTGGAGCATAAAAATTTATTCGTTTCATTAAAAATAAGGGGTTGAGATTATTCACTGGACGCTTTCTATAAAAAGAAGCAGAGTTGAAAATGTTCAATTTGTATTTAATTTAATCGTTCCAAGTACTCAAACTATCGAGAAATTATAAAAGACATGGGAAAGACAAGTAAGAGCCTTCGGCGTATTAGAACTCAGAACACTTGCAAGAATAACGATGTATATGTTAGTCGATAAGCTTCAAGCTATATGAGTGCAAGTAAGAAAGCGAGTTTGTGGTATAAAGACAAGCGAGATGGAATGCATTAGCAGTTAAATGAGGGGAAAAATGTGAAACATGCGCACAGGCTTTAGATAGAACGAACAGACTAGATTGGCGAATAAGGTTGAAATAAGATGCAAACATGAGAGGGGAAAGCATATCAGTTGGTGTGTAAAATTAATTGGTTGTTCTCGGACGTGTTGCGAGCCGTGTGGAAATTTCTTAGATTTTCAACTCGGACGAGTGCAAATTTCAGTAGAATCATTGTGCCGAGACATCGGAAGGGAAAATAGAATGCGAATTTCTGAAAATCGGCCGTCGCGGGACAAATTCGACTTGCAAGCGAGCCATTATATAAACCCGTGCTAATAGGAGTTTCGCTCTCTTATATTTTTGATTTTATTCGATACTTCAAACAGTTTTGCTCTTTATTTTTTGATTATTCGATACATTAAATAGAATACGTGGTGATTACGTGCTGCAATAAAAGTTATTAGTACACTTGAGAAGATAAATAAAGGCAACAAAGTCTAGTTATATTTGCGGGTATTACTGTACCAATTATCCAAATTAATAACGATAAATAAATAAATAGAAGTATGCAGTTTTTGGTATAGCGTGAAAGAATTATGAATTTCATTGCTATTTGTCGGGAGTGTTAGTAATCAAATGTTATTCGTAAACGTGATTGGATCCACAAAACAAGATTTCGATATACCTAGATGAGTTCCTGAGAAACCCTGAAACCTTTTAGACGAATGGTGGTGTAGAAAAATTTTAAAGGCGGCCAGAATTCCGAGGACGTAAACATAAACCAGCTGGAATGGTGGGATTAGCAAGGATGATGTACATTGAAGCCACGAGTGCATTAACCTTCAGGTAAATTATGCAATTTTGTTCGATCTTAGATGTTTTGGTGTGTGTTGAATATCTTTATAATTTGTTTGATAAAAATGGACAGTAGTAAATTTGTATAAACAACAAATTTTTAATTTTAAGGTAAAATTTTCTTGTATAAGTAGAAAGGACTATTTATCAGGTTTATGTTTTTGATTATGATGAAAATTTGGGTCTGTCTTTGAGCTCAATTAGACTAACCTGTTAAATTAACGTAAAGGGGTGGGAGATGCTCCCTTTTATTCAGACTCAGGTCTGCAAATATTGTTTATTTAATTAGTATGCATCCTACAAGGACTCTAATTCTGGATGCAAATTAAAATGATGACAAATTTGAACTTGAAATTTTATGATGCTGCAATTTATGCTGAAATTTAATTTTGAAATTTTAATGTATTGTGAATATTGGTGTAAATAGAGTTAACGTTGATGTTTGTGGTAGGAATGTGGTTTAAACTAATGACAAGAATAGTAACGTCATCTTAGTGATGAATGCATTTAATAATTATCGAGTGTGACACGTAGAAATATACGTATTTATGGTATTGTAAGTAATACTTTGTGGTATTCTCATTTACATACAATAAATGTATAGTTTCAGACCCCGGTTCAAACTATGCATTAAACATATAGTAGGTTACATAATAAACATATTTTTAAGGATTAGCTTATTTTAAGCTTATACCCGTTTGCACCAAGCACGTCTTATAGGTAAGGAATAGTAAAGGAATCCTTAAATTATAAAACTTAATTTGCACATGCACAAAGGAGGTTTTATGACAGGATATAACCGGACAAGGGATGACAGTTTTACTATTTGATTTACAACTATGAATTTACGACTTAAAATTAAACACAACGTGCGACAAAGAGACCGAGCATAGCCCTTAATTCAAAAGGCATTGCACCAATGCTTGAATGTCAACATCTTAACTAGGTAGGTGATACTATTGGTAGCGTTGTAATTTAAGTCGTCTTTTAGGAAATTTCAAGTTTATTACTATAAGGGTTGGCAATTTGGCTTGCAGATACAGAAATACAGATCAAGTTTTGTCAAATGTAAACATAGATTTAAATTTCTTTGTAATTTTGCTTTATACCTATAATCGTGTCCATGTATTACGATGGAAAATAAAAGGAGAGTGGTTAGCATCTCATTTATTTGAAGTAACACTGTTATTTCTAGAATAACTGTTTACACTATTAGATAATATAATAATGTATTTTTTTAAATTCTGCGTGTTTTAAATTTTTGGCACTTTCTTAACACTGCAACTTACTTAATTTCATCCTCATTAAAGTACTTTTGTTTAATCTAAATCTTTGAAACACAAACAAATGTATTATTTATCCTTCCCATTAGATAATTGAATCTTTCATTAATTCGTGTAGGAAACCCATTGTCCATAATATCCAAAATCTTATAATACACAAATTATTCAACACTAGAAACACACAGGAAGAAAAATTTAATTATAGATAAAAAGGAACTATATTGATATGTGTTTATATTTTAAGGCGTGAGGTTAGAAATCTTTCCTTAATATATTTAAGGGAGGAATTTTGGGAACTTATTTTAAGTAACCCTTAAGAACGATTATTTGTGTAGTGCAAATGAAAGTACATACTATTCTCTCCTTAACACTAAGGTATGCTTAAATCTGGAATTATGAATGTGGTGCAAACGGCCATTTTAAAACTCCTGCAATTATGGGTTTAATTTTCTTTGTGTCATAACTAAAGTTAAAACTAAATTAGCATAGTCTTTTTTATAATTCACAAATATATGATTATTTGAACGATAATTTGATAATTGTCCAAGTGACCAAGTTTAACTGCTTAAAAAAAGCTTCAATCCTGGTGATGCAACCTGCGTGCTCCTGCGGTCATCTTCGCGGAGAGAGCCGAAATAATATGGATATGCGAACATAGTGTTTATGTTAGGTTATTGGAGAAAATGTTTTACTACTAAAAATGACTGAACGGGTACAACTGCCATTCCGAATGGACCTGCACCTTGAAGAAGTTCTAGATTACTAGAACAGGTGGAATGACTTCCGCGTTCAAGTAATCTAAAGAGCCAAAGAACTGGTTCAACCAAACTAGTAGGGTCTTTAGTAAGTACCAGACTAAGACGGGTCTCCGAAAGAGGGCAGCGGCTCTTTCGGTACTTAGATTGACAGAGACCATAGGGATCGGTATGGCATTCTAAGACAGATTACCGCAATCTGGAAGGCAAAGGAAAACCACAACATTACCTCCCAAGTACAAAGCGTACTTAAATTGAATTTAAAATGATGACATCCTCTGAGGTAAAAAATTCCGGAGATATAATAGTCCCCCATTCGGATCTCCGGGAGGAGACTATTTCGGTGGATGTGATGGAAAACTTAAAAAAGGAATCGGGAACATTCTGCGAGCCGGAGCGTGGAATGTCAGAAGTATGAAGAAAGTAAGTAAGATAGAGAACTTAAAAATTGAAATGGATAAGCTAGCACTAGGCATAATAGGGATCAGCGCAGTTCGGTGGCCAGAGGTGGGGAATTTTTGGAATGGAGACTTCAGGGTAATTCATACAGGAGCAGAGGAAGGAAATTCTGGTGTGGGTATAGTTATGCGAAAAAAGATAGGGGGCTGTGTAGAAAACTACTTACAAAAGAACGATAGAGTACTCAAGGTTAGTTTAGAATCTAAACCGGTAGATATAATGCAAGTATACATGCCCACTTCCAACCACAGTGAGGAAGAGGTAGAAGCGATCTACAAAGATATCGAAGACATACTAAGATACGTAAAAGGCCATAAAAATTTAATAATTACAGGGGATTTTAATGAAGTGGTAGGTGAGGGTAGGGAAGGAGAAGTAGTAGGTCTATTTGGTTTAGGCACGAGAAACGACAGGGGAAATAGGTTGGTAGAATTTTGCGACAAAAGCAATTTAACCATCACGAACACTTTATTTCAACATCATGCTAGAAGACGATACACGTGGAAGATGCCAGGAGATATAGGAAGATATCAAATAGATTACATTCTTATTAGACAACGGTTTAGGAATTAAGTAAAAGACTAGACGCTATCCAGAAGCAGATATATACACTGACCACAACATCGTAATTATAAAGCCGGCTCTTAAATTAAAAAAATTAAAAAAAGGGAATGGAAAAAGGCACTTTGACTTTGAAAAACTAAAAGATAAGGATATCCACGAAAGATTTGAAAAAAGTCAAATGAATTGCTGAAAGATATCGGGAAAATTTCAGATACTAAGGAAGTAGAAACAGAATGGAATAACATTAAATTCAGCTTAGACATGGCGGCCAGAGATATTCTGGGGTATTCACAAAAGAAAAATAAGAAACCTGGATAACAAAATATATCCTGAATTTAATAGAAGAAAGACGAAAATACAAAAATAGATCAGACGAAATGGAAAGCGGAGATACAAAGGCTTAGGAACACTAAATAACAATGGATTGATAAAAAATGCAAAGTAAAACTACTCCTAACCAGGGGGTGTAATTCCATGATAATACTTTCAAATATGATAAAAAATGATATGCAAATTACGAATTCTTCATGCATGAAGAGGCGGGCGACAGCTAATTTCTGATAAGAGGACACCGCTGGTGGCCAACTATATTATGTTCGCTTACTAGATGTGTCCGTTAGTTCTAGAATTTGGCATAAATCAAAATATGAATGTATATACAGTTAGGAAAATAGTTTCTTTCAAATAACTTGTTATACAGGAGGGCGCAAAATTTCGCTTCAACGGCGCAAAATGACGCCTAATTACCGCTGAATTGTGGTACAAACATTTTTTCAAAATTCAAATAAGTCGCGGCCAACTTCAGGCTTTTAGGTAGTTTGGAAAAATAGTTTTTTTTTCAATAACTTGTTACAAAGGAGGGCGCAAAATTTCCTTTTAACAGCGCAAAATGACCCCTAATTGGCGCTAAATTATGGAATAAAGATTTTCTGAAAATTGAAAAAAAGTGCGGCTTCGTGAACTTGGTCGGGAAATCTTATTTCATTAATAACTTGTTGACAAGACGGCGCAAAATTTAGTTTTAGCGGCGCAAAATGGCGCCTAATTGGCGCCTAATTATGACATAAATATTTTTGAAAAATTCAAAAATGTTGCGGCTAACTTCGCGCACCTTTAACTTATAGTGTTCAAAAAATTTTGAGAAAAATGCTAGATGGTACGTAATGAGTGCATTCTGTATATGAATGTTTTAATAAAAAATTTATTTGGAACGTGCTGACTTTGGTTTAAGAAAGGCTGAGCAGATTAATTTTGGTTGTACACAGGGGTGCATTGTTTTCTAAAAACGATTTCAATTTTAATTTTTAAGTGTTGGCCGGTTAAGGTCAAAAAGCTCTAGCCGAGCACTATAAATTTTGACAATAAATATTTAACCGATGGTTTGTTTTGTTTTCGAACTTACTTAAGGTCGGTTTTACGCAGCTCTAAATTCTTTTCTATTCTGAGCTAGTTTAAAAAGGTCTACATACCCGTCACAACCTAAATCTCTTATAATTTGACTAATATAGCTTTGTCTAGGTCTTACTATTCTATTTTTATTTGGTAATCTATAATCTAAGACCTTACTTAAATAGTCCGTCATGTCTTAACTGATGCCCTATCATTCTATCTCTCCTTGCCCTTAATTGTTTCCACATACAGGGTTCCTCATCTATCCTTATATAAACTTCCTCATTTGTTACTCTATCTGTCCAACTAATTTTTAACATTCTCCTCTAACACCAAGTTTCAAAAGCTATTTTTTTCTTATCTACCTCTTTAATTGTCCAAGTCTCACTATCGTATATTAGAACGCTCCATACGTACGACTAAGAAACTTTTTCTATTATCTAAACTAATACTATTAGTAAGTTTTTATTTTTTAAAACATTTTTCTAGCTTGAGCTATTCTAGCTACTATAGCCTTTCTGCTGCGTCCGTCCTTTATAATTATACTACCTAAATAGCAAAATTCATCTACCTCTTCTAACTCGGTATTACCTATTTTTAATTTTGGTTTAGAACTAGGCTGTAACTCACTTGTCATTATCTTTGTCTTTCCTGAGTCAATTCTCATACTATAGTTACTCTGTAGTATCTCATCTAAAATATTTAAAAACGCTCCTAACTCTTTTCTAGACTCTGCTATAATGGCTATATCATATGCAAAACGAAACATGCCTATTTTCTGTCCCTGTACACTAATACCTATTTCTTTTCTCTCTCTAGCTAAGTTTAAAGCTTCCTCAATTTAAAGATTAAAAATCAAGGGAGATATAGTCCAATTAAGATTACGTCAAATATAGTAATAGAGTGTTGGCAACTGTATACAAATAAATACCTAGAATTACGCATGAAGGATACTGTCATTTAACATAATAAAGGTTGGCAGTTCTGTACGGTGTTGCCACCAATTCTTCTTGTTAATGGGAATATTCCTATATTTTTCATTAAATATATTATAATACAGACTAACGTTGGCAATGTAGCAATTCATCCAGTTGTGACGTCATCCTAAAGTTAAAGCGAATGGACTATATTATACAGCCCTGTCTAACAGCATTTCTAATCTTAGCTTCCTTTTCTATTTCATCAAATCTAATTACTACGCTTTGGTTTTTATATAGACTGTAAATAATTTTTCTATCCCCATGAGAGATTCCTATTTTTCGCAAAACCCCGAACATAACCGATGGAGTGCAATAAAATGTGACCGTTGTAATACAAAATTTCGAAAAATTAAATTTGGGAGGAGGTGCGGGTGGTTTAAGAAAAGGTGTATAGGTTAATTTTGGTTGTGCACAAGGGTGCATGGCTTTTTAAAAACGGTAATGTTTTAATTTTAATTTTAAAGTGTTGGCCGACTAAGCTCACGTGACGCTAGATGCGCACTATAAATTTGTCGATAAATCTTTAACTGAAGGTCTGCAATAAAATGTGAGGTTATTGCATCATGGTGCAATGCTACTGTAACATTGTTTTATTTTAATTTTGAATTGGGTCGGCTAGGGTCACGGAGCAGCTCAAATCACAGCATGGTCTGGGCACAATAACTCCTTGCAATTTGCAATTGTTGCCGGAATATTTTGTTTGCGATCACGGCTGCTTGGACAAATGAAACGCCTTCCTGTAGTTTTTGATTCTTTGCAGGTGGTGCGATAGGGTTAGCTTCAGTATAATTGGAAATATTTTCGCGAATTTTCTTATTCACTCTCGGATTATTCTTTCTGATGTTCATATATTCCTGGATAAGTTCAATGCTCGGTGTTTTCATAAATACTCTGCTGCGTGTTTTGTCTTGATTGTTTGCTCTGTATATAACTAGAGCATTTATGATAGCAGTATTCATAAAGGATAACGCAATCACGAGAGGTTATCTTCTTGAATTTCTAGACACGTTGTATGATGCCGAAAGTTTGTCTACGACGTCTACTGCACGTATAGTGAAGTTGTAGAAACTAATAATTTTGGGCAAATTCTTCTCACCAGCTGCTTCATTAATTGGTCCATAATGGTGCATTGTAGACATCAGCAGCATATTTTTATTCTTTTTTGTGTCTTTTTTAAAGCCAAATAAACTTGTCTTTGGCTACCTCGTCTTTACTGACACGAATTGGTACGGAAGGCAGGGTTTGTTTTTCTAAGCGTGCTTACCGATGTTGATTTATGCTGTTTTAAAAGTGTTGTCATTAATTCGTAGCTTGTGTACCAATTATCGAAGGTTATATTTCGATTGGAACCAGAAATTGATTTTATGAGTCTCTCAACAATATCTGTCGAAGAGTTACTGATATTGTAAGGACCTTCTGGTTGCCTTTTTGCATAAACTTCAAAGTTCAAAACGTAATAGGACGGTGCATCGACTAAGATTTGCACTTTAATATCATACTTCGCATGTTTATGGGGCACATATTGTTTGAAAGGACACCTTCCACGAAAAGACTCCCTAGATTTGAAGATACTGCATTGACCAGGAAGCGAGTTTTTTTATCTGGAAAATTTTGAATTTTGCCGCAGCAAGGGTGCTGTTCCAAGCAGGGTAAGGGATCTTTAATGTGAGGGACTACACTCACACACGGTGCCTTTATTTTAGCTCTCATCCGAACGAGGGCGTATTTTTGTGAAAAACGCTCGCCTAACATTTTTCAAACGGACAATGTCGGATTTGAACCAGAGTCCTTGGACATAGTAGTCACACGCATAGCAACTACGCCACGGAGCCGCATATGAAAAAACTCCAACTTTTCGTCTATTGCCATATACTGAAGAGTGTATGATTTCTTCCTGTTGTCAATAAATCTTTCCAGTATTTCTCGTATATGAGCTAATTTGTCTGACTCTAATCTCTCTTTACTATTTTGTACATTATTAAAGCGAAGACAAATCATTAAAAATTGAAATAGTGTGAAGGACATAGTACTGCAAAAAATATCCACTCTAGTTCCTTTCAGCTAAATAAAGTGATCCGATGCATGCTTTTATTTCAGGAACACCGTTTGATTTCACAATATGATTATTTTGATAAACAATCGATTTTTCTGGAATTCATGTATGGGTCCGCCGCACTGAATCTTTTATTATTTGACTAGACTATTGAAGAACAGCTGCCAACAATCCATAACATTTTTTGCGTGTTTTACTTATTTTTCTTACACTCAACAAATGTAAAACAAGACGAGTGTAATTCGTCTCGCTATCTATTTAGTACTAAGGTACTACTTAAATTCTACAGCAGGAATGTATTTGAGAAGTTATTGAGAAGGGGATGTGCCTAAGATTACGATTTCTGCATTTTTAACGCGATTATCGGCCGCTGGGGCTTGTGAGGCCCCACCTATGTGACGCAGGATTAATTAATTGAAGGGATGGTGATTTCTACTTAATGAACATGGTCTTTGGTTACCGAAATAAAATAGGAAGAGGGTCAGTCAAGTTGGCCCTCCACTGACAGTTTTTCATTTGTTTGTCTTCTTAAACAATTATATTTGCTTCAATTGTGCTCATGTGCTGATTGCGAAAAAACTGAAAACAAATGCGGGAGGTGTGGTTGACCGCTAGTCCCCCCGCTTTTTTTGAGTTTTCAACTTTTTCGTAGTCCGTTGAATTGTACTCGTTTTACGCTCGATTGTGCCGGTGTTTGTTTCAATTGTATTCATTTGCTTAAATCGAAAAAATTTAAAACAAGTGCGGGGACATATTGACCACTAACCTCCCTCTTTGTTTGAGTTTTCCAATGTTTTCTTAGGCCATTGAATTGTGCTTGTTTTGTGCTCACTTGTGCCGGTGTTTGTTTCAATTGCGCTCATTTGCTTATAGTGAAAAACTTGAACATAAATCCGGGGGTTAGATTGGCCGGTAGTCTCCACTTTTTGTTTTTTAATTTTTTCTTAGTTCGTTGCATTGTGCTTGTTTTGTGGTCGTCAATTGTGCTGATGTTTGTTTCAATTGTGCTCATTTGCTGATAATGGAAAAGTTGAAAACAAATCCGCAGCCCAACGCTTTTTTGAGTGTGGAATACAAATTGGAGGGGGAGGGGATTCTAACCGCCAGCGGCGGCTCCGTGGCGTAGTTGGTATGTGTGTGACTACTACACCCAAAGTCCCGGGTTCGAATCCCGACACTGTCCGCTTGAAAAATGTTAGGCGAGCATTTCTCACAAAAATACATCCTCGTTCGGATGAGAGGGAAAATGGAGGTCCCGTGTGTGAGTGTTGTCACGCACGTTAAAGATTTTTACCTTGCTTGGAACAGCAAGGTTCAGCAAAATTCCAAATTTTCCAGGTACAAAAAACTCGCTTCCTGGCCAATGTAGTACCTTAGGGTGGAGCATTGGAAAATTACATTTAGAGTCTAACCGCAAGCCTCCCATATTTTTAAGTGACTAGTAATTTCATTTGCAGATGATATAGAGGTAGGAGCATCTAGCAAGGAAGAGTTAGAAACTGCTCTTAATGAAATCTAAACGGTTTTAACTGAAAGATACGGTATGAAAATTAACAAAACTAAAACTAAAGTACTACTATACAAAGGAGGAAAATAAATCAAAAACAAGAATACAAATATGTAACACGAACTTATAATAGGTTAAGGATTTCTGCTACCTAGGAAGCCAAATAATGCAATATGGGAAAAGCGCAAAAGATATAAAACAAAGACTAGCACAAGGTCGTGCTACATTTAACAAGAAAAAGCAACTACTGTGTTCAAAGACAACAAACATAGAAACAAGAAAAAGATTGCTTAAAACATATGTGTGGAGCACAGCACTATACGGCTTCGAAGCCTGGACAGTAGGAAAAACGGACAAGAAAAAAGTAGAAGCCTTTGAAATGTGGTGCTACAGACGTATGATAAAGATATCATGGACAGACAAAGTTAAAAACAAAGAGGTACTAAAAATGGTACGTGAAGAAAGAAATATGTGGAAAACGGTAAAAAATAGGAGAGATAGGATGACAGGCCACATACTATGGCATGAGCGAATAGTGCAGAATATATTAGAAGCAGAGATAGGAAAAAAGAAAAGTAGAGGTAGACCTAGGTTAGACTATTGCACACAGATAGTGAAAGGTGAAGGCTGTAGGAACTTCAGGGAAATGTGTAGACTAGCTCAGAATAGAAATCAATGGAGGTACACATCCAACCAGTCCCATGATGGATAAACTAAAGACGAAAAAAGTACCTGTACTTAAACATGATGATTATTATAAGCAACTACAGGTATTGGTTGGGCAATATTCTCGAAAAATGTTAATTGTGCGAAAGGATTTACTAGAAAACTAATAATTCGTCAAATGTCTAAGTGTTGGGGGATCTTAGCAGCCACAGGCTACTTAACCCCGTTCAATGAATCTCGGTGAAATAGGGCATAAAATTAGAAAATAATAGAAGGGGAACCGATCTGTATACAGGCTGTGTGAGAATTTCAGGGAACTGTGTAGGCTAGCTCAGAATATAAATAAGTGCAGGTACGTGTCCAACCAGTTTTGACACGAAAAACCTAATGACGAAAAAGTAAGCGCAGATAAATCTGATGATTATTATAAACAACTACAGGTGTTGGTTGTGAAATATCTGCAACTAATGTTGAGTGTACGAAAAGATATATTGGAAAAAATATTAAATTGGTAAATGTTCAAGTGCTGGGGTACTTGGCAGCCACAGGCTGCTTACCCCCTTCACAACCACTGAATGTCGGAGAAATAGGGTATATAATTGTAAAACAATAGAAGAGGACCGAACTGCATCTAACAAGGAAAAACAACGCCTATGATGAAAGACATCAAACATAGAAACAAGAAGAAAATTGTTTAAAGCAAATGTGTGGAGCACAGCACAGTATGCCTATGAAATACGGGAAGTAGGAAAAGCAGACAGAAAAACGGTAGCAGCCGTCAGATGTATGAGGATGATAGCATGGACAGACAAAGTTAATAACAATTAGGTTATAGAAATAGTAGCGGAAGAAGGATATCTGTGGGAAAAAAATAGGAGACATAGATGGGCAGAAAACGTTCTAAGGCGTTTTTGGGGAATAGTATGGGATATATTACAAGCAGAGATAGGAAAAAGGAGGTAGCTGTGGACCTAGATTAGATAGTGATAGATGCAGACTGTGCAAATTTCAGGGAAATGTGTAGGTTAGTTCAGAATAGGAAACAATGATGGTACGCGTCTAATCAGTTCATGACTGAAGACCTAATAATGATGATGAGTAATTTCATAATTCATATGAAACATATATAATATAAGCAAACAAATTATAAGATTATCCTAAACAAACATGAACATATAGTAAACGTCAATTATTATAGACTACAAAATTAAAAAATCAGTTTCCAATGTGTAATGATGCTTATAACACAGAAGTAACAATAGTCTATTATATTATCAAAAATTTCAATGCGGTAACTACGTGTCTCATTATATTTTCCGCTGTTTCAAGTACTTTTAACCTTCAGAGGAATAAAAATATACGATACATGTGTGTGTGATAATTAACACTCGTTTTGTAAAAACTATGAGTTTGAAAGTTGTTCCAGGTTGTTATATCCCTGTACCACATTGTTCCAATTCCAAATTAGTTTATCCCAAGAACTAAAAAACGGAAAAATCCTTTTTTATTGGCGCTCCTTTCTTCATAAATTGAAGGTTTCGCCTTCGCTAAAGATTATCCTAGCTGTTCTAAACATTGTTCAAAAGAAATCCGTTACTAAATAATTTTCAAAAAACCTGTACAAAGTCATTTTCAGTGACACCCTTTTGTTTCGAAAATCGGGGATTTGTTTTTCGAGAAACATTGTTGTAGTTGTTCCAAGCATTGTCCCTAAAAGACAGTTCCGTAAGTCGAACCAAAAACCCGAAACAATAAAAACTATCCATTCTTGTTCCAACAGCTAACTTTTTGTTTTAAAAACAGTCCTATTGTTTGAATCTCGCATCGCCACCGGATCTCCCAAAATTGGTTTTTGTTTGTATCATCATAAATGAACATATCCTTGCCCTATTGTTCCAATTGCTTACTTTTTGAACTAAATCGTTTTAGGCTTAGATAACATAGTTCTGCAGTATGAATTTTGCATTGCCGCCAAATCCCTCAAAACCGATTTTACGATTTTATGGACAAATGGTAAACATACTCCTCCCCTTTTGTTCCATGAGCTAACTAATTACTCTTGATGCTGCAGAATCAAGTTTTCTAAATCTAAAACGACTCAGAACAAGAAGTTAGCCATTGCAACAAAACGAGAAGGCTATGTTTACTTCTATCGATAGTCAACAAATGAATTTTGGGAGATCCGGCGCAATCCGAGATTCATACTGTTCAACAGTGTTTTTTAAGCTAAGAAAAAATTAAAAATTCAAAAAACGGGGACTAGCGGTCAAGTTGCCCTTCTACACTGATTTGTTTTCAATCTTTTTGATTTGATCAAATGAGCACAATTGAAACAAACAAGGTACAATTGAGCACAAAACAACTACAATTCAATGTACAAGGAAAAATGAGAAAACTTAAAAGCGAGGGGCTGACGTTCAACCTGGCTCCCACATTTATTTTCAATTTCTTTACTATAAGCAAATGAGCACAATTAGAACAAACAGCGGCACAATTGAGCACCAAACGAGCACAATTTAACGAGCTAAGAAAAAATTGAAAACTCGAAAAAGAGAGGGGCTGGCGGCCACCTAGTCCACGTATTTTCAATGTTTTCTCTTTAAGCAAAGGAGCACAATTGAAACAAACAGCGGCACAACTGAGCATAAAATGAACACAATTTAATGAACTAAGAAAAAAATTGAAAAACAAAAAAGGGGATGCTAGCGGTCAACCGGGTCCATGGATTTGTTTTCAATTTTTTCGCTATATGCGAATGAGTACAGTTGAAACAAACACCAACACAGTTGAGCACAAAACAAATACAATTAGTAAGGAAGAAAAAATTAAAAAGTAAAAGGGGGTGGGGGCAACTTGACTCACCCTCGTCGGGTGAGTCAAGTTGGCTCTTGGCACTTATAGAAGATGGAGATAACGTTTGAATGCTGCACCAAATCACTCAAGGCTTATGTTGTTTACAAAATATAAGTATAATTGAGAATGCAAACGTAAACACAATTTTTTCCACTCAAAAAAATTTACAGGAGCAAGACTGTAGAATAAAATATTTTTTCTATTGTTTTCAATGTAATTTAATTAATGAAACAATTAATTGCAGACGTTGGAGAATTTAGACCGCTTTTGTGTGTATTTTGACATGTCAAAATAAAATTGCTTTTTAATCAGTTAACCAAAGTTACGGTTATCGCAATGCGAATAACGAACTTCTGCACGTGCATGGAAAGTAAGTAGGCGGTATATCCAACAAATCTTCAGACTAAAACAGACTTGTTTAATCTTTACTTATCGCTATACACATCCCGGAAGCTCTAATCATTTTTAGTAGAATGCTGATTCAAAGCACAGACTGGCAACTGGCACCTGAAATCGGTGTGCCGCCAAAACAAAGAAGGCGTACTTTTATCAAATTATTACTAAAACAGATAAGCTAAACCACGATAACGTGTACGTGACGTTCCGAGAAAGATAACACAAGTCGACGTTATGATACGCGATATAATGAGAAAAGATCCCTAAAAAGTTAAAAATAAGCACAATTAGAGATTAGATTAAATGTTTAATGTAGAAGCTTAAGGTTCATGCATTAGCCATTTATAATTTACCTACCTCGTGCTCATACTAGGTCTTTGTGTTGTTAACTTGATTGATAACTGCTTACACAGATAAAACATACTGGAATTGGGAATTTTCTATGAATTCGTTTAGACTGTGCTTGATGCGTATAATTTCAAACTAACATTTATTTTGCGAAATATCTTAAAACATAATGTTGACGTTAAAAGACATGCGGTTTCGACCTAAATATGTGTGGCATAAAAACCTTGGTATTCTCTTGCAGCAAGCAAGTAATGAAAATGATTGATTAGAATGCATGTAATATGAATGAATATTCTTGAATTTTAAATCAATAAAAACAATTTATTCTGCTTGAATTAGGTACGCAGTTGGTACTCGTATTAGAATATATATAGCAGTAGATTTGGTAACTTTTTAAATAATGCAAAATTCTCTCTTTTATGATAAAAGCAAACCGTCTAACTATTCTAGAGACTATTTAGAGCGATTTTGTCTTCAGCAACTCAAAAAATTTCTTTTGGAACAAAATAGTGGCCATTATAAGTATGGCGCAAAAATAATAGGGGAATGCGCCCATCAGTGCAGTTGCAAAACTTTTTAATTTATTTAATTATTGAAACTGTGACTTCGTATATAATTCATAAACTCAATTATAGTTCCTAGCAAAGTCACAAATTAGCGTAAACTAAGCGAAAATGTAGATAAACAGAATAAATCTATATTGTAATAATGTCTCACTGTTAGCCCTATAGAGCAAACACTGAGACACTATATCCCATTCAGTGAGACACTAAATATTGAAATTAGGTTATTAATTATCGAATGTTAATATCATTAAACGAAACATTTGTCCACATAAATTTGGTTCGGGTAAAATATATTTCCATTTCGAATGGACCTGCACCTTGCCGAAGTTCTAGATTACTAGAACAGGTGAAATGACTTGCGTGTTCTAATCAGCTAAAGAGCCAAGCTACAGGTCCAACCAAAGTAGTAGGGTGTTAGTGAGGAACCAGACTAAGACAGGTCCCTGACAGAGGGCAGCGGCTCTTTCTGTACGCCCATACCTTGCTTTATGGCCTAGATACACGTTCCATGAAACTTGGCCGCGAAGCGAAAAGTCGTATAAGGAATCAATTATTCTAATACAAATTCAATGGGATCGGTTCCATATTTGTTAAATATGTAACATGGTTTATCATTCAAAATGCATTTTATCAACAATAATCTATAAACAAAAATGAAACAACTTCATGTTACATAAAATATGTGTATGTATACATTCATAATTTTTTTTTAAATTTCTTTAATCTGAAGACTATGAAGAAATGATAACCTGCAGATCACCGTCGTCATTATGAGCACACACTGAATAACGCTTGTAAACAAAAGGAAATAGAAAAGAGTGTGCATCGAGATTGCGCTTGCAGAAGATTGGCAACATGTGGATATATCGACATCGAAAAAAAGTTTTTTTGCCGTCATAGCGAAACATTTTAGGCCGTAAACCGAAAACGGGCCTTAATTGAAGAGGGCCGTTATAGCGAAATGTCGTATAAAGAGCGGCCGTATAACGAGGTATGACTGTACTTAGATCGGCAGAGACCATATGGGTCGGTATGGCAGTCTAAGACACACTACCGTGATGTGGAAGGGAACGGGAAACCACGACATTACCTTCCAAGTACACAGCGTACTTAAATTGTAATAAACATGATGGAATTCTCTGGGGTAAACGATTCCGGAGTTAAAATAGTCCCCTATTCGGATCTCCGGGAGGGGACTACTTCGGAGCATGCGATCGGAAAGTTCAGAATAAGAGTCGGAAACATTTTGCGAGTCGGAACGTGGAATGTTAGAAGAATGAAGCAGGTAGATAAGCTAGAAAACCTGAAAACTGAAATGAATAGGTTATCACTAGACATAGTAGGGATCAGCGATGTTCGGTGGCCAGAGGCGGGGGATTTTGGAGTGGAGACATCAGGGTAAATCATACAGA